>NRSZ01001077.1:0-18891 GCA_002901185.1 Tolypocladium capitatum | reverse complement strand
TCGATAACTGGAAGAAGGTAGTCTAGAGCGATAAGACTGCCGTTGTTCTTAGTTCTATACGAGGTAAAAGATAGATTTAGCGCCTTCGCCACACGGGTGGGGCGGTGACATTACTTTTAGGCTCGTACTCCGTACTCCGTACGCAGATACGAAATACCTATAGGTACCTACTTCGTCCGCAGTAGCAAAGTTTGGCGGGTAACGGGCCGTTTTGAGCCGCCAGAAAGCGCCGCCCCCGCCGTCCGGTGCTGGACTCCAACGCCGGCTTGTCGGAGCTGCGACTGTACTAATAAACAACGCCATATCCAGCACCTTGACGGGCCCGGTTCGACCTTGTCCATCCTCGCACACATTCGCCGTAGTAGAGAACATCGGCCTCTGCCAGACCAATCCATAATCCTCACCACCCATAGGACCCACAGGTATGTCGTCGGCAATTGCGCGCCTTGCTGTCCCGCGTGCTTTGCTGGCCAGGGGCCCGAGGTTCACGCCCGTTCCAGTTCATCATACTCGGACCAAATCCACAATGGCGGACCAGACCATCATCTTCACCAAGAACGCCCCGGCCCGTAAGCTGCTCTGTGCTCTTCCCTCCCGTCGCCCGAACCCCGGGCGCGCGAGGATCTGAACTGACGCTCGACGATCCGCAGCTGTTGGTCCCTACGTGAGTCCCGACCAGAGATGATGCCACGGGAGAACGAAGCGTCCTGACAGACCAATCGCGCAGTCCCAGGCAATCAAGACCCCCACCGCCATCTACTGCTCCGGCCAGATCCCTCTCACCGCCGAGGGCACCATGGTCGAGGGCTCCATCGCCGACAAGACTAAGCAGTGCTGCCAGAACCTCGAGGCCGTCCTCAAGGAGGCCGGCTCCTCCATCCCCAAGGTCGTCAAGTGCAGCATCTTCCTGTCCGACATGGCTCACTTCGCCGTAAGCCCTCCCGCGTGAAGCCGTTCTGCGCGTTACGCATGCTGACTTTATGCAGGAGATGAACTCCGTCTATGAGCAGTGGTTCGCCCACAAGCCCGCCCGCAGCTGCGTCGCCGTCAAGACCCTCCCCAAGAACGTTGACGTCGAGATTGAGGCCATTGCCCTGCCTTGAGCTTGATGGGCTTGTAAATGGTGTCATGCTTGGGCCGTTAAATGGAAGAAAGGAAACCAATCCTACTCTAGTGCCCATTTTCGTCTCTCCATGTGTGTCCAATGTGTCCAACATGTACTGTGGCTATTAATCGTCACTACACCGGTTCGGCCAGCAATGAGGCCGTATGTACACCCGCGAGAAACAAACGAAGAGCGAAGAACGCATGTTTGAATTGACGCGTGGCCGCCGACAGCAAGGCGATGGCTCCAGACATTCATGGCTCTGCCTGGGTCCTACGGTAATTGTCTATTTAAGCATTCCAGATGACAACCCTTCCGTCTACACCACTTGCTATAGCAACCGTTAGCATCCGACAGCCCATGACAGACGACATGGGAAACCTACAGCTAAATTTGGTGACGGCGGCTCCTGAATATTCATAATGCCGAACAGTGGTGATTGTGTTCTGATGAATGGTTCTGAGCTGCGTGTCGTCCTTCATCTTTCCCTTGAGATCCATCTGCTTGAACATGTTGAGGGCCGACTCTTCGCGCCGCTGGCCCGAGCCGTGGCTGCTCTTGGACTCTACGGGACCTGCAAGCTGCCAACCAGACTCGCCGCCCTTGAACCGGAAAGCCTCGCAATCGTATCCGGCGGCGATGATCTCGCCTTCGCTCCTCCAGATCAAGCTCTTGAACGGAAGCAGCTGTGTAGAGATGGTGAGGACGGCCCTCGGGGTCGTCTCCGGACCGCTGGGATAAACCACCGTGATGCTGCTGTCATGCGCCGCAAATGCGAGGCTATCGCCGCTAGGTGAAAACGCAACCGAGTGAACCCAGCCGGCAGAGTTGTTCAGAAATTCTCCGCAGACGGTGTTGAAAGGCAGCCTCTCGCCCCACACACCAGGGTCAGGCTTGCTGTCCACCCCTTTGATGAAGCTGGAAAAGACTCGAGCGTGGGCGTCGGTTGAGCCGGCGGCGAGGAGCACAGAGTTGGGGTGCCATGCGACGCTAGTAATGGTGCTACGAATCGGCTTCTTCAGGTGCTTCGACACCCACCAGTCGTTCTCTTCTTCGAAGTAGCAGACGGCAATGACGCGGTCGCCAGACCCAACGGCGAACTTGGTCTCCGAAGGGGACCATCGCACAAACGTAGCGGCTCGGTTGATGCGAAGAAGCACCAAGGTCGGCTTATAACCCGTGGGAGACGGCTCCCAGACCAACGCATTACGGTCTATCTCCTGTCAGCCTCGAGCCGGCCTCGGGGGCCACGGGGCCATGGGAGCGATCAGTACGGATCAGTACGAACCCTGGGAGCATGTCACAATGCGACCACTGCCGGGCGCAATGTCGACGCTAGTAACCGTCTTGTCGTGGCCCTTGAGCTCATCCTTCAGCTTGAACACGTCCCCAACCTTGCCGTAGAGCTCGATGGTCGTGTCTCGGGCAACGGCCAGGGTTCCGTGGTCTGCCGAGAACGAGTGGTCGGCGATGGGGTTGTGGAACAGGTGATGGACCTCGGGAGCAGCCATGGTGTTCGCAAGTAGGTCGCGATAGGAGTAGCTCTCTACTACCGCCAATGTATTGATCGAAAGGAGTTGAAGACGGAGGGGTCGGTTGATGGTTGGAGCGGCTGCGATGACGACGGTTGGCTGGAGGCGGTTTATGTACAGGTACGTACCGCTCTGGCGAAGCTCGGGCCACCCAAGCTGGCTGCCTTGTCGCGAGGCTGGGCTGATGGTACTCCGTACTTCGTACGATAGCGACCCGGAAATTTCAACTCCCATTTAAGCAACCAACTCCAGTCGTGCGACCTCCTCCGCCACCCTTCACGCAAACGTGACGCAAGGTCCCTCGACGACGGGGTAGAGACTCTGCGTTTTATTTACCTGCACAGTCAAGCACGACCATCACGACGCAATGGCGACAGCAGTGCCTACTCGCATTCTGGCACCGAATGCTTCTCTCCCTGCCAAAGTCAACTCAATCCCCCCGAATCAAACGTGAGCCAGGCTCTGTGTCTGTTGTGGCCTTTATCTCTTGCCCGCTGACCTTTGATAGACTCTATGTGACGAACCTGCCCTCCACAAAAATCCAAAAGGCCGACATTCGAACCGCCCTGTACATGCTGTTTTCGACGTATGGGCCCGTGTTGGACGTTGTGGCTCTCAAGACCATGTCCATGCGTGGACAGGCCCACATCGTCTATCGAGATGTGCAAACATCGTCTCAAGCCATGAGACACTTGAATGGACAGACGTTCTTGGGTCGTCCACTTGTGAGAGCCCACTGCCCCGAGCTGCGTCCCAGCCTCAGAGGCGCTAACCCGGGCAGAAAATCGAATACGCCAAGTCCAAGTCGCACTTTGTGTCGAAACTGGATGGAACGTTCAAGATCCCTAGTGCCTCTGGCGCCGCAGCAGCCGAACAGACCGAACTGCAGAGGAGCATATTTGATGCTCCGCCGCCAGGATCTGCTCCGGCCGCGAGCATATCCGCGAAGCCTGCGAATGCTGCCGATCACATCATGAACGATGCCGGGACACCAGAGAGCCGTGGCCAGAAGCGGACTCGCGACGACGACGACGACGACGGGAGCGAAGAGGACGTGGCGATGGAAGAGGATAGCGATGATGAATGAGAGAGAATCGATGTGGCGGTCTCAAGGACGAGCCAGCTCAACGAATTCTGTTGGATCATTGTACGGCCATTTCCTTGGGCACCCAGAGGCCCACGCACCCGCCGACGAGCCCGAGCCAGATCATGAGGTAGTTCTGCTTGAAGCATTCGAAGCTCGATATGGCATCCCCGAGCAAGCAGGGGTGGACGAAGAAGGAAGGGATCCCTGTGATGGGATGATGCTGCAACCCCGAGCTGTCATTTGGCCGACTCCTTGGATGGGGGAGGAGCCTAGCTGGCTCGTCAAGAAGAATGGTTTGGACTCACATCCGCTGAGATGCCGCCGATCCCCCCCAGTCCTCGCAAGCCGCCCTTGTACTCGTCGGGGACCAAGCGGCGGAATACCGTGTCGATATTGAAGGCGGGCTCATCCGGAGGGAGGTTGTGGAGGGCGAACCACAAACACGGGACCCGGTATGTGGGGTGAAGGTGAATCTCGTACGTGACGCGCTGGCCATCGCGGCGAGGCAAGGGCTGGACAATGGCAGCCTGAGCATCGTTAGAGTAGAAGTTGATAAATTTCGAGTGACCCGGTGTCTCATACCGCATCGGACTCTTCTGCATCCACCATGGCGTCGTCGGCCACGACATTTTCCTCGTCCCTGTCCTGTTCAGAGATGGAAAAATTACCCATATCTAGCGAGAGATCATCGTGGTCCAGAGTAGGCTCGAGAGGGCGTGTGATTTGAACGTATGTCGCGTACCCGCCATCGACGCAGAACGTCGTGTCCAAGGCCGCGCAGACTCTGAGCCTCCAATGCCTCCGCAGCGGACCAAGAGCCGCGCGGCAGTAGTGTCTGTCGAGGTGGTGACAAGCTGCCGAGAACTCCTCGCGGTTTAGGAAGGGGAAGTTTTCAATGTCCGTTGTTGCCATGTCGTGCAACTGATGCCGGCTGGAACGGGAAGAGTGAGAAACGGCAAGGAGCCTGAGCCGTCTTCCCCAACGTCGGAGATATAGTCCGCACTCGCGTGTGCGCGGATGGATGTCTCACCCATCAGTAAGACGCCATGGTGGTCAAGTGCACGCTGACAGTATTAAGTCCATGTACTTGGTAATGCCATCAATCCCGATGCAAGACCAGAGTGTCTCCACCGAACGGAGCACGTTAATTAATACCGTTTTCCTCCGTGCGTGGAAAGGCCTGGCCGTTAGCCACACTTGTCCTCTCCCAGCCCGAGGCTCTGGTGGCCTAGCGCGCCATCCCCGAAACAACCGCACGAACGTTATTACTCGCAGAGGTACCTGTACCTCACGACCACGGTGGTTGCGCCTCATACCTTGCAACTGCATCCCGTGGATGAGCCAACTGTCATCTTGCTTTCACGGCCCCTCGAGTGCTTCCTTGGAGAACCGCTCCCGCTGCGCCCTCCCGACATGAGCCAGCCCAGCCGATGATCCGCGACCCGTTCGACATCCATCGAAAGAACCGCTTCCAAGCCGCAGGCCTTCGAGCGGCCCAGGACATCAGGAGCACGGCGGCGCAGGTCGGCGCCAGCGCCCGCGACATGTCTTTCTCGATCCCTAACAACGTGCCCAACTTTGGGGCTCCGCATCGAGATTTGGAAGACCGAGCGTGGGCATCTGTCGCGCGGCGCGGAGGCGGCGGCATCATCAAACAAGTCCAGGGTCGGATGGCAGGCTTCTTCGACCAGGACGAGCTGCCCATGTACAAGGACAAGCCGTATGCGTCGATGCGGAGGCGGCCGTGGTGGCGGCGGAAGCGGATACTGGGCACCATTGCACTCGGCGTTCTGACTCTGCTGTGCTTGATGGGCTTGACGGGCCCTGGCCAGAGACGGAGGTCGACATCCGCGTGGTCGTGGATAGGTCTGTCTCAAGAAAAGGGGACTGCCAACTGGGACGAGAGACGGCAACATGTGGTGGAAGCGTTCGAGCTGAGCTGGGACGCCTACGAGCGGTATGCCTGGGGTATGTGACAGTCCATCTCTCGACGCCGCGGGGGTGGTTGCCGAACTTGCTGATGCGTGGGTGCGCAGGGTACGACGAATTTCACCCATCTGCCAAAACCGGCGAGAACATGGCTCCGAAGGGCCTGGGGTGGATCATCATCGACTCGTTGGACACCATGATGCTGATGAACCAGACGAAGCGCCTGCGCCATGCGCGCGAATGGCTCTCGAAATCTTTGACTTGGGAGCAGAACCAAGATGTAAACACATTTGAGACGACGATACGAATGCTCGGAGGACTTCTGTCGGCGCACTACCTCTCGAACGAGTTCCCCAACATGGCACCGCTGGAAGACGACGACCCGGGCAAGCCTGGAGAGGATCTCTACCTCGAAAAAGCAAAGGATCTCGGCGACCGCCTGCTCGCGGCCTTTGACACCCCCTCGGGCATTCCGTACGCCAGCGTCAACCTCGAGAAGTTTCAAGGCATCCCGTCTCACGCTGACATGGGAGCATCCTCCACAGCCGAGGCCACGAGCGTGCAGCTTGAGTTCAGGTACCTGGCCAAGCTCACTGGCGAGAAGCTTTTTTGGGAAAAAGCCGAAAAGGTAATGGAGGTTGTGGACGAGAACAACCCGCGAGACGGGCTTGTTCCCATCTACATCTACGCAACGAGTGGTGAATTCCGAGGCAACAACGTGCGACTGGGCAGCCGTGGCGATTCATACTACGAGTACCTGATCAAACAGTATCTCCAAACGAACAAGCAGGAGCCAGTCTACGAAGAGATGTGGAACGAATCCCTCCAGGGCGTCCGGAAGAATCTGATTACCTACACGGAGCCGTCTGGATTTACAATCATCGGCGAGCGCCCCGACGGCCTCGACGGGTACCTGTCCCCGAAGATGGACCATCTCGTGTGCTTCATGCCCGGGACGATCGCACTGGCTGCTACGGGGGGCCTCACCGAGGCTGAGGCGCGCAAGCTGGCGAGCTGGTCCAAGAAGAACGAGGACGACATGAGGCTCGCACGGGAGCTCATGCACACCTGCTGGGGCATGTACAAGTACATGGCGACGGGACTGGCGGCAGAAATCACTCACTTCCGCATCGCCAACCCGCCTCTTCCGGAATCGGCTCCCCACGATCCGCCGGCCGACTTCGACCCGGACCACGACGCCAAGTGGCGCGAGGACTTCAACGTCAAGTCCAACGACGTGCATAACCTGCAGCGACCGGAGACGGTGGAGAGCTTGTTCTACATGTGGAGGATCACGGGCGACATCAAATACCGGGAATGGGGATGGGAGATGTTCCGGTCGTTTACGAACTACACTGCCGTGGAGGACGGGGGTGGCTTTACGAGCCTGAGCAATGCCAATGTGATTCCGCCGGTCATCAAGGACAACATGGAGAGCTTCTGGTTGGTACGTCGAACAGCACCCTTCCTCTTGTGAACCACGACGACAGGGTGGATGCTGACGTGGACCTGTGCCAGGCCGAGACGCTCAAGTACATGTACCTGCTGTTTTCGCCCGATGACCTGCTGCCGCTGGACAGGGTGGTGCTGAACACGGAGGCCCATCCGCTGCCCAGATTTGAGATGGGCCAGATGTTCTCGACTGGGTGGAAGCGCAAGCCTCGGGATGCGAATGGCAAGGTTGTCGGAGCAAGCAAGAGGCCAAAGGAGCCGACGGCGTCTACATGAGTGCCATGGGGAGATGCATATCGGCGTCACTGCGTTGTCGAAACGGGACGGATAGAAGAGAGAGCGCATCAGGGTGTTGTACATGTCCTCGGAGAAGGGGAGCTGCTTTTACATACGAAGTAAAGTAAGTGCCAGGTGATTAATATTGTTCATATAACCATGGTCGGGCGTCCCTGTCATGTGCCCCGTGATATGGCGGCGTCCTGTCTGCAACGGTCGCGGACGGCGGACGGCGCATGGCGTCCTCGTGGCGCAACCCCGAACGGGACGCTGCCGGCCGACGGCCAGAGGGACGGATTGATTGATTTCCTGTGCTCTGCGACCCCGACCAGACTGCGGCTCCGACTCCTATTACGACAGCAGGTACCTACCTCTATCCCCTAGGCGGTGGTGGCCAGGTTGGTACCTCGGTGATACGAAGTAAGCCGCCCGCTTTTCGTCATCCATCGGCCAACAGCGTCCAGCCAATGGGGAAGCGGTGAATGTACTCTGCAACGCTTCCGTCGACCTTCCGCCAAGAGACCGACGACGACGACGAGCGACATGCACCTGCGTCACTGCCAACCGTCTCGCAGCCGTCCCGGACGCGGCCATCGAACCTGAGCCCCAAACCTGCGACTGCGACGACTCCAATTCCGACTCCGTCCCCGACGCGGCGGGCGGCGCCGACACGCCCGTTCAACCGCTCCTGCGACAAAGCGCGCGCTCTGCCTCAATCTGTACGACGACGACGGCGAATACGGCCTCGACACGACCAACGGCGGCCTCTTTGTTACACCCAGAACTGGCGCCATCACCGGACCCCCTCCTCCGGCAGGACCCGGACCCCGTAGCCCTCGAGGATGGCGCCGCACCGGGACGTCGAGCTCAATACCCTCAACAACGTCGAGGTCAAGGCAGAGTCCCTCACCCGCGGCAGCTCCTACAGCATGCGCGAACCCGACTACGAGGGTCGCCCGCCGCGCCGCGTGGGACGCATGCTCGACAGCTTCAAGCGCGACCCCAACTCGACCTTGTTCCCCGGCAACCACCTCGGCCAGGTCAACAGCGTCACCGTCAACTCGCGCAGCCATGGCGCCCACTACTACGACCTGCACCAGGCTGCCCTCGAGTCGGCCAACACGGGGCTGGCGAGGAAGCTCAAGGGCCGCCACCTGCAGATGATTGCCATCGGAGGCTCCATCGGCACCGGCTTGTTCGTGGCCTCGGGCAAGGCGCTGAGCGCGGGCGGGCCTGCGTCTCTGCTGATCGCCTTTTCCACCGTCGGCGCCATGCTGTATTGCACATGCCAGGCCCTCGGTGAGCTGGCCGTCCTCTTTCCCATCGCCGGATCCTTTTCCTCGTGGGCGACTCGATTCCTGGATCCGTCGTGGGGCTTCGCCATGGGCTGGAAGTGAGTTTCCCTACCGCTGGACATGCGTCGTCATGCATGGCCCGGATGCTGACGTGACTACCTCGCAGCTACGCTCTACAATGGCTCACCGTCCTCCCCCTGGAAATCATCGCCGCGTCCTTGACCATCCGCTACTGGACCGACCAGCTCGCCAGTGCGATATTCGTCTCCCTGTTTCTGGTCGCCATCCTGATGATCAACCTCTTTGGGGTCAAGGGATACGGTGAAGCCGAGTTTACGTTCTCCATCATCAAAGTCATTGCCGTCATCGGCTTCATGTGAGCGCCCACACTACTTGTCTCGAGCGGTGTGCGTGGTTCCCGGATTCTAACGTCGCGCCAAGCCTCCTCGGGATCGTCATGAACTGCGGCGGGAAGCCTGATGGTGGATACATTGGTGGCCAGTACTGGCAGAACCCTGGCGCTTTCAACAACGGGTTTAAAGGGCTCTGTGGCGTCTTCGTCACCGCCGCCTTTGCCTTTACCGGGACGGAACTCGTTGGTCTGGCCGCCGCCGAGACCGCCAATCCGAGGAAATCGCTGCCCACGGCCATCAAGCAGGTGTTTTGGCGAATCAGCCTCTTCTACATCGTCGCCCTGACGCTTGTGGGCCTGCTGGTCCCCTACGACGATCCCCGGCTTGTCGACACCACCGGTAATGCGAATGCAAAGGCGTCGCCCTTTGTCATCGCCATCGAAGAAGCCGGGATACAGGTCCTCCCATCGGTGATGAATGCCGTCATTCTAGTTGCCGTCCTATCTGTGGGCAACTCGGCCGTCTTTGGTTCCTCGCGAACGCTTGTTGCCCTGGCCAAGCTCAACCAGGCACCCAGGATCCTGGGATACGTGGACAAGAAGGGTAGGCCCTTGGTCGCCATTTTGGTCGCCGCGGCGCTCGGCCTCCTCGCGTTCCTGGCCGACCTGCGGAACCAGAGCAGCGTGTTCGACTGGCTGCTGGCCATCTCGGGCCTCTCCACCGTCTTCACCTGGGCCTCCATCTGCCTCTGCCACATCCGCTTCCGCCGCGCCTGGGCCCAGGGCGGGCGCAGCCTCGGCGCCATCCCCTTCAACTCGCAGGTCGGCGTGCTGGGGTCCTACGTCGGCCTGACGCTCAACGTCCTCGTCCTCGCCGCGCAGTTCTGGGTCGGCGCGTTCCCCACCGGCTGGGAAAACATGGACGGCCACCTCGTGGCGCAGAACTTCTTCCGCAAGTACATGGGCGTCCCCATCATCGTCGCCTTTTACCTCTCGCACAAGATCTTCTACCGCACCTCGTACGTGCGCGTGCGCGACATGGACGTCGACACGGGGCGCCGCGACTTTAACCTGCCCATCCTAGTCGCGCAGGAGGAAGAGGAGCGCGCGGCGTGGCCGCGGTGGAAGCGCTTCTACAAGTTTATATGCTGAAAAACCGGGCGTGTGATTGTTACTACTGTTACTGTTGCCTCTGTAAGAGGCGGCATGGAACGATATACCTGCTTGGATAGAGGCGCGGCGTTTTACAGGGGGCGGCATGTCAAGCCATGATTATTTGGGTGGTCTTTTGGATTTGATGCCTTGAATGAAGCCAGGAAGACGTGTTATGAGTAGTCCATATAGGAGGTAAACTGTGGATTTACATTTGCTACAGCACTGCGGCGTCCTCGGGCTCCATTGCGGCAAGCTTCACACATCACAAAACTGCCATCGATAACGAGGCATCGAGTCACAAGTCACCAAGTTTCGAGGGCCCAAGTCTGCAGATACATTCCGTTATTACAGTCTGGCCAGTGTACAGGTTCGTGGTACATTTCTTGCCAACACCCCAGACGCCTGATGCAGAGCCAGTTCCCTTGACCAGGACCCCACAGAGAACACGATGCCTTTGACGTCGGGGAGGCAAAAAGCAGGCAACTAAATACACTCAAGAAATACGGACACAAGCAGACAAGAAAGTAAAAAAAACCAACCAAAAAAACCAAAAACAAGGAGGGCATATGTTGTTCCAGTTCTGGCTTGGCTGTCCGTTTCCAATGAAGACAATGAAAAAGGGCTCTCTCGTGAATCATGAGCTGCGTGTCGGCTCGTGTAGTCGTCAATAGCAGCACACCTCGTCGAGGTGCCTCTCTCGGATGTGAACTCAAGGCATGCCTTGTTGTCGGTGCCCTTTAAAAGTCCCAGAAGTTATTCTGCGTCTTCTGGGCGGCCGCGGCGTTGCCTTTACGCGAGGTGAGGGCCTTGGGGCCGTCTTGGAGCTCGCCGCCGCCGCCGTAGAGCCAGTCCCTGTTGGTGCCCTTCTTGCCGCCCATGCCATCGCCGGCAATGTGAATCTTTTCACCGCCTTCGCTGCTTGCACCGGTCCTCTGGGCGGCCACGGCGTTGCCCTTTCGCGAGGCGAAGGCTTTGGGGAGCTCTTGTTCGGTCGTCTCGTTGTAGAGCCAGTCCCTGTCGGTGCCCTTCTTGCCACCCATGCCGTCACCAGCGATGTGGATCCTCACGTCCTCCAGGGTCTCGCCCCGGTGCTGGTTCTCCTTCTGGGAAGTGGGAGACTTGTCGTACGAGGACCAGTTGGCGTCCATCATCTTGACAGCCTTCATGCGGCCCTCGGGGACTTGCTGGGACTGGTGAGGGTCCTGAGAGGGCGAAGCGTCGGCCATGGCGAAGTGGGGATCAAAGTCCTTGGTTCGGTCCTTGAGGTTGGTGATGTTACCTAGAGGCTTGGCGCTGGGGGCGGCGCCGGCTCCCTCTTGGTCGAACAGGTTGTTCTTGTAGAGGCCGAGGCCCTCGTTGTGCGTCGAGCCCCGAGCCTTGGTGCCTGGCCGCTCTTGACGGGCCACCCTCTCGCCGTCGTCTTGAAGCTCAAAATGCGTCTCGGCGTCGCGCCGACCCCTTCCTACGGGCTTAGCCGACTCTTCCATGTTGCTCACCTCAGTATCCCAGTGGCGGTCATCCTGGCTCCGGAACGACTTGGATGCCTGGGGCCTGGCGGGAGTCACAAAGTCGTTAAACGACCATTGGCTGTCGTGCTTGGACTTGGGGCGCTCGTCGTGCGACACGCCACGCTCAGGCTGGTCCTGGGGATCGGAGCCATCGGCAAAGTCAAAGTGTTCGTACTTGTTTGGGTTGGGACGAATGTAATTCTTGCCGCCCTTAGGGGTCTCGTCCTCGTCCTTGAACTCCTGGTTGGCGTCAAAGATTCGCATGGGCTGGTAATTCTTGCCCTGGCCGACCTTGCTCGGCGACATGGAGCGGTCGTGATGAGCGCCGTCGCGATGGTGCTCGTCACCCAAGATCTCGGCGAAGCCACGCTGACGGGGTCGGTTGCCCGCATAAGGCGACACGACAGACGATGCCTCGGCGGCCTCGAGCTCCTCTCGATCCCCGAAGAGCTGGAGCGACGCGTGGGGGTCGCGGAGCGCATTAGTGGAATTGCCTCGAGTTCGGATGATGACCTCGTTGTGGCCTTGCGAGGTCGAATCAGGGCCAGCGCTGATCGCCTTGTTGTAGGACTGGATCATGGCGAGCTGCTCCCTGCTGTCCTTTATGGGCCAGTTGCGGCCCGTCAAGCCAATGATGTCGAGCTGCTTGAGGAGCGAGCCTTGATCCCACTGCTGGCGGATCTGGACAATCTTGCCGGCGTCGTCGAAGGACACGATGTGTATCTGCAGGGAATAGGATCAGTTCGGCACGCCATCTGAGAGGGCGACACATGGTTCACGCCTGGTGCTGACGTACGATGGCGAGATGAGCAACGCGATCCGTCAAGAAGTTGTCATCGAGGCCCGGGAGGTAGACTCCGCCACTGGTCTGGAACTCCAGCGCAGTGTCGACCTCGACGGCAATGGCATTCCCGCCGCCCACGATGCGGCCCTCGATGGACAGCATCGCGTCCTGCTTCTTCGTCTTGACCTGCTTCTGCAGGGAGTTGAGGTGCTTGACGATCTCCGTCGCGCCGGAGAAGGCCGTGGTGGTGGTGACATAAAGCAGAGTGGCCTTGTCCGCCAGCAGCGACGAGTTGGGGGCAGCGAGGAACTTCTTGTACGTTGCAGCAGCCATGGCGCAGACGAGGGCGCGAAAGGCGGATGGGTGTTGTTGATGTTGTTGTTGATGTTGTTGTTATTGTTGTTGCTGTTGATGCTGTTGTGTGGTTCCGCGGGGTGTTTTGTTTGGTAAGGCACGGAGGACGCAACGACAATGACGCTGGGAGGCCGATGTTTACAGCCAGCAGGCAGGGAGGACGGCGTGCGTCGCGAAAGGACAAACGATGGGAGCAGCGGAACGAGGCAGCCGTGAGAGGGCCAAAACAAAGGAGCAGAGGAGCGAGCGAGAGGTCGAGCTTGCGTCTGGCAACGTTGTGGACTCGCCGGACGTTGGTCGGTCCACTGGTCGTAGGAGGCGGAGGCGCTGGAGGCGCTGGAGGCGCTGGAGGCGGGGCACCGGCGACGGACGCAAATGAAAGGAGGGCTTGTGCTATGGGGACAGGGGTTGCCAGGGGGGGGATGGTTCACTGGGGACAGTGCTGGAGGCCGACGAGGAGGTACGTGTGCGCCGACCGATGCTCTTGCGGTTTGCTGCCGCGGCCCGGGAAGACGAATGAAGCCGCGTTTCGCTTTTATCTTCGATTCGTGCTTTGTTTACTTGGTACTCGTAGTCGTGGTTCTCAGCTCGTTGCCAGGGGTGCGCGAGCTGGGACGCGCGACGGTGCACGTACGAGTGCACGTACGAGTACGGATGCAGAGGTACCTACCGACCTAGGTCCGCCACGTGTGCAGCTGCTCGTGCAAAGTATCGTACGTTCTGGAAGAGCTGCAGAGCGGCGTTTGCGGGTACGAAGTAATTACCTAGCTATAATTAGGTGGCCGGTACGAAGTACGACGGGGTACGAAGTCCGTAGTAGAGTCTGCAGTATGAGAAGTACAGGGGGAAAGGGGCAGTGAAGACACCTGGCTTCGAAGTACCCATGTTTCATCCAGTCCGGGGTGCTCCGAGAGCGTCGCTGGCGACGGGTCGGTTCCCCGGTTGGCTTGATCTTTGGCGATCCTGGTACGAGCATGCAAGGAAGTGCACGCCTCGACATGTGAGTGCATGGACTCCGTTGTTCATGTTGCTTGCTCTGCTCTGCATGTTGTTCGCTGCGTCTGCCGCCGCAGGAGAGTGCCACGGCCGCTAGGTGACGGCTGCGTATGCGCACCTGTACATATTACCCGGACAGGGTACTTTGTAGTGACTTTGAGATCAGCCAAAGCTCTCGTGCCGCATCCATCCGGCTCAGCCGCAGAGCCGCGCCACACTCGCGCCACTCGTACGTATGTACTGCTTTACGTCAACCTGGCCACACGACACACGACCACGGCGTCGACCGACTGCGACGACGCTCGAATCCGTCACCGACCATCACGGGTAGGCCCGCCATCTCCTCGCTCCTCGCGCCGCGCCTGGAGAGCTCCGGACGCTCCGACGACATTGACATCGCTCCCAGCCCCTGCGTCCCCTTCTGATGATAGTTGCACGGCCTGCTCCTCGCCAACCATGAGGCCCGGACGCAAGGCACCGGCAGCGTGGCGCATCCTGCTCGCGGCCCTCTTGTGGGCTCTGGCCGTCGCAAAGGACGTGCCCGACGTGTCTGTCAACACCTTCACCCACCCGCCCCTGTACCTCAGCTACTTCGAGGACAGCGACACCGTCCTCTTTCAAGACGTCGAGGAGGGAAACATCTACCTCTCCAAGGATGCCGGCGTCAAGTGGCACAGGGTCGACTCAATCCCTGATGGAAAGTCTCTCTTCCTCGTCATGCACGGCTTCGACCCCAAGACGGCCTTTGTCTTGACTTCCAGCGGCACCCATTACAAGACCGACAACCGTGGCGAGAGCTGGACCGAGTTCAAGACGGAGAGGCTGCCCAGCAAGTTCCAAGCCGATATCCTCATCTTCCACGCCGGTGATCCGAACCGAATCATATTCAACGCCATGAACTGCGATGGCATCTTCTGCGAAGAGGAGGCGCTCTACACCACCGACGGCTTCAAGACCACCAAGCTCCTGCGCCCATACACCGTCGGCTGCTGGTGGGCAAAGTCGTCCAAGGAGTTTACCACCGGCGATGCCGACCTGGACAAGTCGCGCACGCTGTGCATCGTCAAGGACCCATTCTCCCTCTTTAGGCAAGACCAGAGGCTGCACGTCTCAGACTCCTTCTTTGCCGTGGAAAATAACAAGGTCCAGGAGTTTGAGCCGAATATCGACATGAACAAGGGCGTGTCCGGCGTCATGAACTTGGCGGTAGTAAAGAAGTACCTCTTGGTGGCCACGACGTCCGCCCGCAGTGACGAGATGGCGCTTTACGTCTCCGACGACACAATCAAGTGGCACCGCGCCATGTTTCCCAAGGACGACAAGCACGACCATTCCCATCGGATCAACCAGGAGGCCTACACCGTCCTTGAAGGCACCAACTACAGCATCCAGATCGACGTCATGACATCCCGGCCGTCGAACCCAATAGGAGTGTTGTTCACGAGCAACTCCAACGGCACCTACTTCACGGAGAACATCCCCTATACCAATCGCAACACCAGGGGTCATGTCGACTTCGAGAAGATCTCTGGCATACAGGGCATCTTTCTGGTAAACGTCGTCGAAAACGGCGCCGAGGTCCAGAAGAAGGGCAAAGACAAGGTCGTCGTGACCCAGGTGACCTTTGACGACGGCAGAACATTCCACGAAGTCAAGGTCGGCGACGAAAGGCTGCATCTCCACTCCGTCACCGAACTGGACAACATTGGCAGGGTATTCTCAAGCCCGGCGCCCGGGCTTGTCATGGGCAACGGAAACGCCGGCAAGTCTCTGGGCAAGTTCGTCGACGCCAACCTATACGTCTCAGATGACGCTGGGTTGACATGGAGCAAGGCCCTTGACGGCCCGCACAAGTACGAGATCGGCGACTCGGGATCCGTTCTAGTCGCCGTCAAGGACTCCATAAAGGATGACGTCAAAGAATTCTCTTACTCCCTGGACCACGGCGTGAACTGGAAGCATGTTCCCCTCCCTAAGGACCTGAGCATCAAGCCCGATATCCTCACAACAACACAAGACTCTACGAGCCTGAAATTCCTCCTTTTGGGAGAGAAGAAGGGTACCTACCACATGATTGCCATCAACTTCGACGGTCTGAACGAGCGGACTTGCGGAGATGAGGACATGGAGGACTGGCATGCCCGAGTGGACAAGGACGGGAAGCCCATCTGCATCATGGGCCATAAGCAGACCTACCGCCGCCGGAAGAAGTCGGCCGACTGCTTCGTCAGGAGCGAATTCAAGGACCCCGTTCCCAAGACGGAGGACTGCGAATGCTCCGACGTGGACTTTGAGTGTGACTACAACTTCCAAAGGGACCCTGAGGATAACAAGAAGTGCAGCAAGGTCGGGCCCGTCCCAGTACCCGATGGTGAGTGCAAGAACCCAGACGGGGAGTTCAAGGGCTCAAGCGGCTGGAGACTCATCCCGGGGAACACGTGCAAGAGGACCAATGGAGAGCAGAAAGACGGCAAGGTCAACAGAAAGTGCTCAGACGGTGTCTCGACGCCATCCCCTCCGGCCAACGACAAAGTCACCAGCAAACAGTACACGTTTGACTCGGACCTCAAGGACTTTCAACACATTTACCTCGAAAGGAGCGGCTCGAGCGCCGCAAGCGACGAGACTGTCATTGCCCGACCAGCTGAATACGAAAGTGACGGACGCATGAAGATTGAGAACCGGCTCTGGATATCCCACGATCACGGCAAAGAATGGAAGCGCATCTTGAACGGGGAGAAGATTGAAGGCATCTATCCCCACCTCTACTTCAAAGATGTTGTGTTCTTCACGACCAGGGACGACACGGTCATTTACTCCATGGATCGTGGCCAGAGTTTCCACAAGTTCAAGGCGCCGACGAGGCCGTCTTCTAGCATTGCTCCTCTCGGCTTTCACCCAGACAAGAAGGACTGGTTGATCTGGATGGGTGAAAAATGCGAGAAAGTCGGCGAGAAAAATTCCTGCTACAAGGAAGCATCCATCTCGACTGACCGTGGCGACAACTGGAAGACCGCTCAGCGGTACGCGGAGAAGTGTGAGTTTACGGGGAACTCGGCCTACAACTTCCGCAACGCGAAGCAGGTCGTCTGCCTCGTGAAGAAGGAGGAGAAGGACGAGGGCACGTTGACGGTCGTCACAAGCGACGACTTCTTTGACGAGGACAAGAAGATGCACGAGGGCGAGGTAGCTAACTTTGCGACAATGGGTGAGTTCATCGTCTTGGCCCAGAAGGACGAGAAGACGGAGGACCTACACCCCCTTGCCTCCCTTGACGGAAAGAACTACGACAAGGCGCACTATCCTTACAACTTCCGCGAGGGTCATGATAATGAGTATACGTTGCTCGATGGCTCAACCCACGCCATCAACCTGTTTGTCAGGACCGAGGGGGGCCCCGAACGACAGTACGGCTCCATCATCAAGAGCAACTCCAACGGCACGAGCTACGTCCTCAGCGCGTCCAACGTCAACTGCAACAAGAACACGTATGTCGATTTCGAAAAGGTGTCGGGCCTGGAGGGCGTCACTTTGATCAATGTTGTGGCCAATACGGACAAGAAGGAGAAGAAGAAGGTTCTCCAGACAAAGATCTCGCACAACGATGGCTCCGAGTGGGGCTATCTCCCACCTCCGGCCAAGGACCTGGACGGCAAATCATTCAAGTGCAGCAGCCCCAAGGGCGATGACTCGTGCGCGCTCCATCTTCACCACTACACCGAGCGGGACGACAAACGAAAAACGTTTGCGGCGGACACAGCCGTGGGGCTCTTGTTCGGTGTCGGAAACGTCGGCTCAAGCCTCGGCGACATCAAGGAGGCCGACACGTTCATGTCGACGGACGCGGGTCTAACCTGGGTCAACGTCAAGAAGGGCCACTGGACGTGGCAGTACGGCGACCAGGGGTCGATCGTCGTGCTGGTACAGAGAGCCACGCGCGCCATCCCTGCAAAGACCAAGGTGGTCTCGTACTCGGTCGACGAGGGGAAGACGTGGAAGGATCACCAGTTCGCGGATAGCGACGTCACGGTCCTCGATATCACGACCCTGAGGTCGGGCACGTCTCGGAACTTTCTCTTGTGGTGCAAGTCGGGCGACAAGATGTTCTCGGTCAACCTCGACTTCACCGGGCTGGCGGACAAGGCGTGCGAGTTCAAAAAGGACTCGCCGTCCGAGTCGGACTACTACCTGTGGTCACCCAAGCATCCGCTCCAGGATGACGACTGCCTGTTCGGCCACGTGGCCAGGTACCTGCGCAAGAAGACGGAGAGAAAGTGTTACAACGAGCAGAGTCTTCAGCGGCTTTACGACCACGCCAACTGCCAGTGCGGCCGGCGAGACTACGAATGGTGAGCAGATTCCACGGTGGTGACTTCACATGCTTGGGGAGGGTCAAACTGACTGAGCCGCAGTGCGTACAACTACGAGCTCGACAACCACGGGCAATGTAGCCTGGTCGCCGGCCTGGACCCCATGTCGGGCAAGGAGTGGTGCGCGAAGAATGCCAACGAAACGTCGTGGTTCGAGCCTACGGGATACCGCAGAGTTCCCCTGTCGACATGCCAGGGAGGCGCCGAGCTGGACAAGACGTCGACGGAGCATCCTTGCCAGGGGCACGAAGACGAGTTTGAGAAGAAGCACAGGACGCCCGGCGTGGTCATCTTCTTCGCGGTCGTGATACCGTTCGCGCTAGCCGGCGTCGTCGGCTGGTACGTGTACCGCAACTGGGACGGCAAGTTTGGCGAGATCAGGCTGGGAGACCAGTCGTCGACGTTTGACAGCGACCGACCCTGGATCAAATACCCCGTCATCGCCGTCTCGGCGGTGGCGGCGCTCGCGGTGGCGCTGCCCCTCATCGTCACCGGGCTGTGGCGCTCCGTGGTGGGCACGTACGACAGAGTCAGGGGCGGCAGCCGTGACAGGAGCTGGTTCTCGAGCGGACCGCGGCGGTTCACCACCCGGGACAGCTTTGCACGGGGACGTGGCGACTACGACATCGTCGACGACGACGAGGGCGAGCTGCTGGGCGAGGACAGTGACGAGGAGGCGTGATGTGTATTTGGGGG
>NRSZ01001076.1:34462-50977 GCA_002901185.1 Tolypocladium capitatum | reverse complement strand
GGGGCCAGATCAGCTATCAGTTGTCGGCAGACCCTGCCAGGCAAGATTGCCCCGGAAGCCGCGAACAACGAAAAGGCGCGACAATGGTGCAAAGGCTTCAAGAGCAGCGCAAGGGAAAGGGCAGTCACGAGGCGGGAGGCGACAGGCAGACGGCAGGCCCAGGAACGACGATGACGGCGTGCCTTGGCTGCACAGGGACAGGGCAAGGTAATCACCCAGCGTCAGGGATGTTCGGATGGATGGAGGGGCTCGGTCTTTATGCATGCCGAGCAAGCAGCGCGCAGGTTCCACCACTCCACCACCTCCACTGCACTCAGGTTCAGGTGCGTGGGCGCGGGCTGCGGCGCCCGCGACCTGCGACTGGCGCGCCGGACGCTGTAACCTGCGACTGGCGCGCCGGACGCTGTAATATTAATAAACGACACCTGGCTCCCAAGGTTGCTTGCTTGGGACGTGCTCCGCCGAACCGTCCTCGTCAGCCGCTGTGCCCCTGGCTGGTGATAAAATTATGATAATACGAGTTCGAAGTACTCGTACACGTCTGGCTCCCTGCCGCCGCGCGACTGTCGACCCATGGCAACCCGGCAAGTCGCCTGGCCCGTGGGCTGCGACGGACAATCGGACGCCTCGTCATCTGTCGCCACGGCCGACTGACACAGGCACACGACCATGGCGTTCGCCGCTGCCGGCGTTGCTGCTGCCGGTGCTGGTGCTGGTGCTGGTGCTGGTGTTGCTGGTGCTGGTGCTGGTGCTGCCGGTGCTGCTGGTGCTGGTGTTGCGGCCGCCGTGGGCGAAGTTTCGAGCACAGACGGCCCTGGAGCAACAGCCCGCCAGGTGCTCATATCGGCCCCTGCTTGCGCATCCAGGAACACCCCCACCGGCCACCACCGCAAGACGGTCGAGCCCGCCGCCTTTTTTTCTTTCTTTCCTTCAGATCGTCGGCTTACGACGCTGCGGGCCAACGGATCTGCGGCCAGCGACGAGCATCGACAGATTCCATGTCTGAGACAGAGGGAGGACGAGAGGCATGGGTCTCGTCTATCTTGTCTCTTGTCTCGCGTCTCGGCCTCTCCTCCATGCGCTGGATACCTTGCCTTGCCGCTCGTGCTCGCGCTTGCTTCGACGCCGCCGCTCCGCATCTCCCCTCCTCGCAGGGCTCCGATGCTGCTGCGAGACGCTGTTTGCTCAACCCCTGTGACGCCCGAGTGGAACCGCCTTGTGCAACGCTGGGTGCCTCTGTCGAGCCCACTGGCAATCACGGAGCGAGGCCGCGGATAACAAACACACTGCGGCGAGTCCTCCGTATCGAGTCCGTGACGTGGACCCAACCCGCCACGAAGCAACCTCGCTCGGGGCGGCTAGCGCGCGCCGCCGTCGTGACGAGGTGACCCGTGTCTCGCCGCTACGGAGGGCGACTGGCCTGTCCCTGAAGGGATTGGCGAGCCTCTCCGCGGCGCGTGCGGGGTGGAGAGGCGCATCCATGTCTTCTAGAAGGCTTCGGCGAAGCCTGCCCAGGCCCCCCTCTGCCGGTTCGCGCACAGAGGATGCCGCTCGCGATGCCCCCGGTCGGGTGTTGTTCGACATAGAGTGGGCGCTGTGGGCTGCCGACGGTTTCATCAGGGGCCTTGTCTCTCGAGAGCTGCACGTGTACGCATTTGTGCATCGTCCGTCGCCTCTCGAGACTCATCCCGGAATCCACGGAAACCAGCGGACAGAGTCAGCCTCCCCACCCCGGATCGGCCACGAGACCCTCAGAGATTGCTGCTTCCGTCGGGCTGCGGTCCATACGGCTCAGCCGCGGCCAACGTTGGCAAGACAGACGGGACACGGGTCGCCATTGGCCCGCTAGTCGCGGCCCGCGTCCTTCTCCCTCCTGCCCGGATGCGTAACTTGACATGCAAGCACCTCAATCGCCAACCTGTTGCGCGCTCAAGGCACGCACGCGCACTCGTAGCCTAATGCTCTCTTGGCCGCTCGGCCTCGGGCTGCTCGGCCTTTCGGCCATGTCACCCGACTCCGTCGACCGCATCCGAGCCGGGCGCTCGAGTCAGCATACCCACCGGGCTCCAGCGCCGAGTGATACCTGGCCTCGCCTCCCCTTGCCGTCGTCAATCGGCAGGCGTCGTGTTGCCATCCTCGACTCTGCGCCGTCATACTCGTACCCGTACGTATCGAACAAGGACGGGGACCGCTGTATTAGGGTCGCGGCGCGCTCACCAGGCCGCACCCGGCCCTCTGCGTGGCCGCTGCTCCTGTGGCCCTGCAGAATGGCCGTCCAGACCTGGCCCAAGATCAGCACCTGCGGCGCTGCACTGCATCCAGGCAAGTAAATCCCCGTCCAGCCTGTCCATTCGCCTGCCCTGCTCGCCATCAACCGGTTACGCTGCACCTCCCTGCGCTCCCGGGCCTCGGCGGGCGCGCACATCATGCGCCCTGGCGTTCAACGCATGCGTGCTCGTACGGATGTGGGATGTGCTCGTACGGATGTGCTCGTACGGACCATGTTAGCTGCGAACGGGCTTCTGGCCGCCCTCATGGTCCGTCGACCTGCAGAGCCGTTTCGACAAACCCGACGGCCCCGAGATTGGCACCCATCCCTGTTGGCTGCTGCTACCGCCTCCCGAGCGAGTCGCCCGTATCCAGGCGTGCTCAGCTTCATGAATCGTGGGCCAATGAGGACCCCCTTCTCGACGTGCCAGTATCCGTATAGGTCGTACATTTCATTATCAAGCCACCGGGGTGGCTAATCTACCAACCGTCTTCTCTTCCGTCACCTCCGCATGCTGCCAATAATCTCACGCTGCGTCTCCCGATCCCGCGCCCCGTCGCTCAGGCTCCCCATGCTCCGCAGGTCGCCCACCACGTCCTTTGCCTTGCCAAAGTACACCTCCTGCAGCAGGTTGCGCATCTTGAGCTCCATGTCCTCGACCAGGCGTCCGATGTTGGCGATGTGGCTCTCATCGCTGTCGACGGGCAGGTCCTGCTCGACCTGGCGCGTCATGTTGCCGCTCAGGTCCATGTCGCCGATGGCGCCCTCGGTGGTGGAGAGGGAGAGGATGACGGTCGAGGTGAGCTTGTAGTGCGTCGTGCGGCCGCGCTCGATGGCCTCGAAGACGTGGATGGAGTCCCAAACGCCCTCGGTCGCGCCGCCGGGGGTGGCGGCTGCGCGGTCGACAGATTAGTCGTGCCGTCGAGGGCATAACTAAAAATGGATGGGCGACGGCCTCGCAAGGCGCAACTCACACTTCTTCAGCAGCACCACGCCCGCGAACCCATCGTCCAGGTTCCAAAAGTAGACGCTGCTCACGCCGCCCTCGTAGTACAGGTCCCTGTAGATGTCAAACGCCTCGTTGGCCCGGACCTCCATCTTGCGCACGCGCTCGCTGGGAACCGCACCCTCGCCCGCGCCCTCGCTGCCCGCGGCCCCGACGCCGCCCGCGCCGGCCTCGTCGAGCGGCGGGTCGAAGTGGTTGGACCAGGGGGAGCGGTAGCTGTCGCCGTCGCGGTTGTAGTCACAGAGCAGGTACTCGCGGCCCGTCTGCTTGCAGCGGCGGACGGCGAGGGGCTGGTCGACGGAGGAGAGGAGGTCCTCGGTCAGGTCCGGGGCGAGGGAGATGATGGCGTTGAGGTGCGAGGCCGTGTGCTTGGGGTTGAGGCGGCGGAGGAGGTCGCTGCGGCGGGGGGGAGGGGCCGGTCAGTCTCAACGCGATCGTGCTGCGGAGGGGGCAGAACGTACAGCGCCGAGTCGAAGGGGTCGGCGGTGGCCATCTTGGATGGGGATGAGCTTCGTCGTCGTCGTGATTCAATGCGGGAGGTGGACGGGTTGAGCTTCCATTCCATAGCTTGTGAGGCGGCGGGGTCAATCGAGTGGATCCCCCGCCAATCAACATCCACTACCGAGTACTACCGGACGATCCCGACGATCCTCGAGGTTTGGGAACCGGACGGCGGCCAAGGGGACTCCAGACGTGGGGTTGAGTAGCTGATGGAGACTCCCTCCCTCGAGACCGGCTTTCTGCAAGAGGAGGTCAATGTCGTCTGCAGAAACTGCCAGGAGGAGCTGTACGACATCTCGTCAACCATACCTGGCTGATGCTGCCATGGATGAACGTGTGTTGCAGGTGGACACGCATGTTTATACCATGGTTAACGAATATACCCCAAGCTACATACCCGCTATCCCTACCCAGAAACGCACCGCAGCACCCTTGTAGCGTCTTCCCGATCCAAGTCCTCCCTCGTCCTCGTCCCCGTGCTCTGGCCGTGATACGTTTCCCAGGAATAAAAAGGAAGAAGAAAAGTACTCCCCGCCCATAGTTACAATGCAAAAAAGAATATCCAACGAGTAGCAACGCCGCCGCTTCTCTCTGTCTCTCTGCTCTCCTCTCTCTTTTCATCAGCCTGTGCCGACTGCGGGCTAAGAGACAAAGGGGGGGGGGAATATAAGAATACCCAGTCTGCCTGACTCTTTCTCGCGAGATGTATACCTTAGGAAAAGGGAGGAAGCAATAAGCATTAGCAAAACGAGAACAATTTGTGCGGGGTTTCACCCAGACCTGACGCAATCCAACGCTCTGATTCACAGACACAGAGGGAATAGCAAAGGGCGACAGAAACTAGCAAGCTCAGTCGATTTTGATGCCGCAAAAGAGGCATTTGGCGCTCTCGGTCCAGGTTCGGTCGCCGCCGGAGACATCCCCCCTCAGGTCGGTAATCTGCCAGGCTGTCGGACCGTCGTCTAGCTTCAAGCTCGCATCGAAGAGCCCATCGTAGGGTTTGCTCTCCACGCTCTTCTTAGGGCGACCCGTCTTTACCGACGACGGTCTTGGCAGCTTCTCGGCGTTCACGTTGGCTGGTGTGCTCGGTGCGGGCGATTCGGTCGTCTTGGGCGTGATGCCGTCGATTTGTTTCACCGGGACCGGAGGGATCGAATCTCCGTTCTCGCCCTCCTTGACCGCCATGGGCGAATGCGTCTCCTCGCCCTTGATCTCCGTGGGAGTCGTCGAGCGCAGTGTCGCAGGCGGCTTCTCGTCCGTCTCCATCTTCACGGGCGACTCGTGCGACCTGTGCGGCTTGTCCGTTCCCAGCTGGTCGTAGACCCGCATCAGGACGTCGTGAAGAAGACACTCGTAGTGTAGCCACTCCTCACAGTCCGAGTTTGTACAACCGACCATCGTCTTGTCGGGGTTCGCGGGGGCCCTGCATCTGCAGGATAGATCGACCGACTATATGAAGCGGGTCAGTTTACGCACGGCTGGACCGTAAAGGGGGGCTGAATTGGAGCTTGGGCGTACCGAAAGCTGCGAGGTGCGGCAGTCGAAAGCCTGTCGCCAGTACAATGTTTCTTGAACCTGCTCGTCGTCCGACTCAACCCATTGGTTAACAATGGCACGCATGGTAACGCTGACGACGTTGATGACGTCCACTGGTTCTGGTTAGTCGCTGCGCATCCCGACGCGGGGTCATTGATGCAGCAAACTCACTGTGGTTGGAGGCTATCAGCTCGTTTTGGCCGTGGTACGGCTGGCGGCCCGACACCAGCTTCTTGCCGTCGAGGGTGTTTGGGGGCAGCTCGTCGGGCGAATACATCCAATACACGCGCGCGTAGACGTGGTGCTCGTCCAGTGCCCTGACCTCGAGGATCTTGGCCACCCAGTAGTCGGTGGATTGGAGCAGGCCCGGGCGCTCGGGGTCCTTGTTGGTCGCCTTTTGTCGCTCGATGGTCGCGTCGTTGGCGATGTAGACATAGTCCTCGGTGAAGTACTTGACGTTATTGACTGCGGGAGGCGGAGGCGGAGGGGGCTTCTGGTCAGACTATTCATCTCTGCGACGTGGGCATCGACAGCATCACTCACGGACGAAGCTGTTGTAGCGCGTCATGTCCAGCCAGCGCTTGCGCGGCTCGACGGTGTAGGCCAGGTCCATGGCCCGGTGCGTCTTGAAGCGGCCCTTGGGTTTAAAGGGCGACGGCTGGACCAGCTCCTTGCGGTCGTCGTCGGGGCCGGCGTGGCTGTCGCGCTTCCGCTTCCTGGTCGCGTTCTCGCCGCGATCCGCGTAGGAGGGGGTCGAGACCATGGTGACGGTGAAGGGACAGTCGGCGCGGTTTTCGTCGGCGACGGGGCGCGACCGCTTCCTCGACTTGGAGCTCATGGCCGGTGATGCGACTGGGGGGTCGTGCGCCTTTTTATTCGAGGGGGCGAGGGAGGCGTTCGCGCGCAGTGCGTCGGGTGTGTCGTTCGTTGGAGGACAGACGGAGGGCTTTTACGGGTTGGCTGCAGCTGCTCGACAGCGTCTCCGAATCATTGGCACGCACTGCGCAGCGGGCTTTTGCGGCGGCAGCAGAGCCTCGGGCGGGCGGAAGGGCAGGGCCTGCTTGCGTTGCACGTCGAATGGAGGCTCCCGAGCGAGAGAGGAGGAGGATGTTGGGGCTCGCAGGCAGCAGGTGGCAGCAGGTGGCAGCAGGTGGAAGCAGGCGGCAGACGGAAAGATGGTGGCTGGGTGAGAGACGGCGAGAACCCTTGGTCTAGAAACGAGGGGCGCAACACGTGGAGTCGTGTCCAGGGTCTCGTCGTCTTCGAGGCGAGGCTGTTCAAGCCTGCTAAGCTCGGCCCGCGGCGCTGGCTTGACTACCCGCCGCCAACATCCAATGATATCACGGGCAATGCTCCTCAGTGGCCCGTTGCTTCAACCATGATCCATGTGCTGGCTGGCCGTTGGGCGTCGTGTTTATGCCCGTTTTGAGTCGGAGGGCTCCGCACCCTGTCGGCCCGTCGGCACGTCGTCCGCGTCTTTTGCACGCTACAAAGCCGAGCACCGACGCGCACGTCGAGCACCTACGAGCACGTCGAGCACCTACGAAGTACGAGTATTGTCGTTGCCATGCCCGAGGATGGGAGATTGCGACAAGTTGGTGCTACGTGGCCGGCGGCACCGGCTGCTCGCTGCAGTCCCACCGCCGCGGCCCCGTTGGGCCCTGCGTGTCACAAACCACGACGCATCAACGGCAAATAACAGGCAGATCCAACGCCGCCGCCATGTTCTCGGGACTGGGGCAGCCATGACCAACGCCTAAATTCTCCCCCGGCTGGCGGCCAGGCCACCGCCCTCGCACTCGCCCTCGTAGCCAGCCATCATTCCTCGAGCCTCGCCCTCGTCGTGTTGCTCCTCTTCCGCCGACGCCTCGAAGCCCTCGATCGTCTCGGCCAGCCTCTCGCCCTCCCTCTTGCCTCGCTCAACGTTGATGAACCATATCAGCGGCGCCGGGAGGCCGACCATTGCCCCCAAAAACCAGAAAGCAGGCCGGATGCTACCGGTTCTGTCGATAATCGCACCGACAATGCTTGGGCCGAAGATGCTGGACCCCTTGTCCGTAATGGCATACAGCGCGTAAAAGGCGGCCTCGGACCCCGGCGGTATCAGCTCGCCATACAGGGAGCGGCAATAGCTGCTCAGGCCGCCCATGACAAGTCCGTAGACGGCTGCCAGGGGATACATCTCCCACGGCTGCTGTAACCCCAAAACACCCCACCTCTGAACAAAGGGAAGATATCCCATCAGCCCGTACAGGGGGATGAGCTCAAACAGGGCAATGCAGACCAAGATGGTCTGGTGGGCCTGCAAGCCGCATACGCGAGACGCCCAGGCCCAGCCAAAGGCGCCAAAGACACCCGTCAATGTAACAATGACATTGATCATGCCCAGCGCCCACGGCCGCATGTGGAGCTGCGTCTTTGCGAACAGAATCGCCGTTGATGATGTCGTGGCAATCGCATCCGATAGGAGGAACCAACCGGCGAGGAACAGCGTGATATCCAGCAGGCGGCGGGCCAGCTTGATCGTGCGGAAGAGGGACTTCCACGCATAAGTCAGGTAAGATATCCAAGAAAGGCGATCCTTTCGTCCGTTGGCCATCAACGGCGGTCCCGGCCTTGGTCGTAGCCACATGGCCGCTGGGACGGTAAACACCGACCACCAGGCTCCGATGAAGAAGAGAACTATCCGTTGAGACCAAGTCGTATTCTTCATGGTGATCAAGATGCCGATGGAGATGCACTGGACAATGAGCGCCGCGATGTACCCGATCCCAATGCCCTGTGCCGAGACGCGCGTAGACATTTGTAGTTCTGTCGAGGTGATTTCCTCGTGAGTCGGCGTGCGCTTCAGCCGCCATCCTGGAGCAGCCGCTGCTTCACCGGCCAACAGGGCGGACGCAGAGGTGGCCATGGACGGGTTTAGCTCGTCGACGGATTCTTCCAGCGGACGAGATTCCAAGCAAGAGTCTGCCAGGTCTGGGGTCCGCGGCCCACGGGCCTCGATGACCTCCGGGTGGTTCCGCACCAGGAGTGGGAGGAACGAGTTGAGCAGGACAAAGGAGGCGCCAAAAGAGGTGTTTGATATGATGGTCAGGATGGCGCCGAGGATGTAAGTCTCCTTGCTGACGAAGATGTAGGCCATGACGGCGAAGCTACCGATCCAGGCAAAAATGAGCAGCAGCTTCTTCCTGTAGTTTCCGTGGTCGGCAGCGCAACTTATGCTGACCACCAGGAGCGCTTGAACCAAAACGCTCACGGAGAAGGTGTACATGGCGAAGCTCGCCGTGTTGATCTCGAGCCCCAGCAGGTACACGACGCACTGGCCGTCATCTTCGCCTTTGCTGTCGCTTGAGCCGCACGGCTTGCTGGGGTCCGAGAGCAGCACGCCGTTTTCCCGTGCCAGAGATTCCAGCAGGATGGGGATGAATGAGCCTATGGGTAGGCATGTCGTAAGCTCCAGCTCATGGACATGCCCCCGGTAGGAGCTCCCGCGCGACCTTGGGGCGTCATACCTATCCCGCAAATGACATACGTCTCGGCCGCAAATGCATACATGTACCAACCCAGCAGCTCCTTGCGGCTGGTCGGGCGAACATCGTGGCCCGCGAAGCGCGGAGCGCCAGGCAGCTGCAGGTCGCTTTCGCTGTCGCTGTCGCGCGGACTCATGTGGCCGTCGCTCGAGGAGCGCTCGTCGTCGGCCTCGAAGGGTGAAGTCGTGTAGGAGCGGCACGAGGGTTTGGAGAGGATGGAAAGTCGTCCCGACAGGAGGCGCAGACCCTCGAGATGCGGGCGATGCGACGGGGCGTTATTTGGCGGCATGCTCAGAGCTCGCGCCACAGAAGCCTGGAGGCGGTGCACGTGATGGACGCGGTGGCTGGCACTCCCGTTTTCATCATTGCAAAACCCGCTGCAAAACCCGCTGCAAAACTCGCTGCGAAACTCGCTGCAAAACAGGACGCGCGTGCCTGCGCCTGCGGCGGTTGTACAACGCTCCATGAACAGAATGGACAGTCGCCACCATGCTGGAGAGGTCGCTACTCTGCTGGAGAGGTGGCAAACCACGGCAACCGGCCGGCACGCCGTTGTTTCTTCTGCGCCAAACTAAGAAGCAGGCAGGCAGGCAGGCAACGTGCACACATGCATCTAACTCATCCCTTCCATAGGCGGCCCTGCTGGCCCTCTCCAGGTTTTTCAGAGCCGAGCAGCTCGCATGTCTCGCGGCGTTGTCAAGCGCTGCACAATGAGGCAACCAGAGGACGCAACCCGTGTCCTCACGGGGATGCGCCAGCTGCCTCTTCGCTGCAGGGCGGTCCCTTGTGTCCGTCCTGCAATATTAAGGTATGGGCTGCTGCATTCCGAGAGACCGCCCCGGGCGATGCTCGTTTCCAATCGGGTCAGTCCTTGTCACCAACTGTTGCGCCTCACTCCGACATCTCTCACGAAGCCTTGCCTCTGTAGTCCAAGAACAGTCTCTTCCACTCCAGTCCGTTGGCGACACTGGAGGCATCCAGAGACATCCGGTTCGTCAGATTTACGCATCTGTCACCGGCAACCCCAAGAGGAGGGGTTTCGGTGGTGGGACATCAGCTGGTGGGTCGATCACGAGCTTGTTTTATGATGCATCAGCCACACACGCTCTAGTTTCAGCTCACGGCGAAGGTATCCCTTCAAGACTTTCCCCCCACTACTCAGATATACGTACACATCGTGTAACGCATCTGCCGGGTTGTATCGGTGGGATTATCGGCGCGCAACTACGAAGTACGTCGGCCTCCGTAACGCAAATCTTCCAGCTTTGCTCAATCATTGGAATTCTTAGCTGCGTACAAGTGTCCTCCCCAGGGCCGGGTTCTCATTTCTTGAACGCACTGAACAACTTCTCCTTGAGCTTATCCGCCAGACTGATCGGCGCACTGGCGAGGCGGGCCTTGTGGGCTGCCTTCTTCTCGAGGTCGGCGGCCGTATGCTCATTGCCGGCGCCGCCGCGGCCGGTGTGGAAGTCCTGGCCGTCTTGGCTCGGACGGACCGCAACCTCGGGGATGACGTCCTGATCCGTGCGCTGGCCGGCCGCCGTGCCCATGTCGGCGATGTTGCCGGCTCCTGTTGGACAGGTCTGGTTAACCAAACTCTCCCTCAACGTGCAGCCTCGCACAGTCCGGCGAAGGCGCTCTCAGCTGCCGCTTGTGCTCGTAGATGCAAGACAAGGCACGCCGAGCCGAGGCCGCAACAAGACACTTACCTCCTCGGCCAGCGCTGTACGCTCCGTCACCGTGGCTACCCTCGACTCCAGTGCGCACGACTTCGCCGTCGCCGTACGGGGTGTCGTCGCCATCGATGTTTCCGGCGCCGCCGCGGCCATGTGAGACCTCCGTCGTCATTCTGGGACAGCACTGAGCAGATGAGACTGTCGAGGGAAGTATCGCAACGTCGCGAGGAGACGAAAGATTTGGGCGACGCAGCGGTAATTAATGATCTGGTGAGACAGCAGCACCTTGGGCTTGTCATTCGAGTTGACGCACATGCGAACCCGCAGCGAACGCCAGCGAACACAACGTTCTTGTATCTTAGCCAGCCATCGACGCCGATAAGATAAGCACATGAAGCAACGCGCCACAGGGCACTGTCTTATCAGCGCGGCTCTCGGTGCCAAATATTCCTGCCGTCGTCTTCACGTGGCTGCCGTGGCTCGTCCGAGGCTGGCGCCATTTTCACGGGACGAAAGAACGGCTGCTTGGTCGCTCATCAGAGTCGTCGCTTCATTATCTCTTTTGCACTCCGTACCGGGGCATTGTTCTATGCTCGCCCAGCCTGTCCGACCTGCAGAATTTCCCCCGTCAACGCCTCGTCACCGCGCAGCACCGGCCACGGTGCGCCGTTCGCCTTGGCCAGCGTCAGCTCCAGCTTCGTCCCCAGCACCTTGTACGTCGACTTTTCCGCGTCGATGGGTCCAAAGAGCGGCACCTTGGCGACATACCGCTTCGGCGGCGAGTCGCTCGTCGTCAGGTCGAGGACCAGCTGTTGCGATTGAAATTCCACCTTGGCCGTGTCCTTGTTAATCTTCTTGAGGAAATAGGACGCTATGACGCTCGCAGGTGTCTGGTAAAAGTCGTGCCTGGACATGTCGTTGTCAGAATGACCGATGGCCTCCGCGGGAAGCGTGATGGGTTCGAACTCACCTGACCGTGTCCAGCACCTCCTCGCGTGCAGCCTTGGGCTTAGCCTTGTCCTTCTTGCCGCTGCCGATGAAGAGATGCCTGTCCTTGGTCTGGCAGCCCTCAATCTTCATGAACTGGTCAAACTCTAGCACCCGCCGCTTGCAGCACGAGTACCCCTTGCTGCCCTCGTGGAAGATGGGCACGCCCGGGTGGTGCACGCACTGCTCGCCCTGCCGCGCCGCGCCGGCCTTCTTGTACTGTTTCCCGCACGTTCGGCGCCTGCACTCAGCGCCGTCGGGGATCGCTAGGCTTGGGTCATCATCGTCCGTCTCGGGCGGCGGCGGCGGCGGCTTGGATGCGTGCTCCGCCGTCTGGATTGGCGCCCGGCCCGGCGCAGCAGCAGAAGAAGGCGCGGCGAGGGCCTCGGTCTTCCTGGCCAGCGTAGCGTCATCGTCCTGTAGCCTCTCCTCGAGCTGCGGCGGCTTGTCGGTGGTGGAGTGCGTGCCCGTCGTGCAGGGAGGGATGGACATGAACTCGTCAAACGTCAGGACGCGCGGCTTGCAGCACTTCCATCCTGCCGGCTAACGATTAGAACGCCAATGGCACTGCACGGGCAGAATAGACGTCGCCCGTCTCCGCGTCGGGCTCTGGGCACGTTCGCCGTTCCTTACCTTTCTGCCCCTCGTGGAAGATGGGCGGGCCGGGGTGGTACTCGCACTTTTCCGTCGGGTCCGAGAACTCCTTGCCGCAGCCCTGGTGGACGCATTTCTGCGCCATTGTGAGGTTGATGTCCAATCGAGCAACTGTAGAGCCTCGAGAAACGTCCTGCCGCTCGGGGCGCAGGGCAGCTTTGTTCGTGGTGGTGGGGTGGGATCTTCTAGAAAGCATGGGTACTTCGTCGGTACGAACTGCGAAGTACCGCAAGCTTGAGGACGAGGGCAACAGTGGACCCTCACCGCCTGCCCGTCCTGATGTGACCGGTAAGTAGCTCCCTACTTCGTACTCCGTACTTCGTAACGACAAGCTCGACGGATTTCGTGGAAAGCCTCCCCAACGCAAGAGCTTGGCTTCCCCTGTACCAAGATGTTCGCCTCCCGGCGCCTGCTGCAGGCCTGCAGAATCACATTCTTCACCCGCGAGAACTGCGGACTGTGCACGCATGCCAAGGGCGTTCTGTCAGACGTCTGGGACAAGCGGCCGTTTGTCTACGGGGAGGTGGACCTGGCGCAGCCAGAGTCCAAGTCGTGGAGGCAACTGTACGACTTTGACATCCCTGTTGTAAGTTGCCACCTTTTTCGGCTGGCCAAGCAGACCTTGTGCAGGTTTGCTGACTCTGGGCCAGATTCACATCAGCAAGGCGGAGACAAAGGAAGAGGACGCGAGCATGGCCGGCAAAGCCGTCAAACTAATGCACCGGTTCACGGCGGAGCAGGTCGAAGCAAAGATGGACCAGGTCGAGGAAAGATAGGCCTCCACCAAGCCAACAGCTGTTCTACTCGAGACAGGGCATTGTCAATACGACCCCCCTTTAGACGGCCTGGCCCCGCCGCTAGCGACGCTGAACTGCTGCTTCAGCACAAATTCCAGGGCCGTGTAGTCGGCCGCCACGCTGATCATGTCGAAGCCCTGGTCCGCAAACACCCTGGCCTGCTCGCCGCTTGTCGAGTATATGCCGCACTTCTTGCCCGACTTCCGGCACGCGGCGAGAATCTTTGCGATTGCGGCCTCGAGTTCCGGCGCGATGACGCCGTTGAAGACGGGGTGGCCGATGTTGTTTCCTATGCGCGGTCAGAAGGACGCTCAACAAGGCTTGGGGGTGCGACAAGGCCGGGGTGGGTGTACCGAGATCAAAGGGGCCGATGAAGAGGACGTCGATGCCGTCCACGGCAGCAATCTCGTCAACGGCGTCGAAAGCCTCCTGGGTCTCTATCTGGACCATGGTCAGGAGCGCATCGTTGGCTTGCTGCAGGTACTCGGTGAAGGTGGGCATGGGGTGGAAGCGTTCTGGGCTCAGGGGAGAGCCGAAGCCTCGGTGTCCCACGGGAGGAAACTTGGCGGCCAGGACGAGTTCCTTGGCCTGTTCGACTGTGCGTAGCAACGGGACGAGAACCTGGATGTGCATCAGCGTCCGCGCCCAGCAAGCCACATTGCTCATGTGAGAATAAGACGCACACCGTGGGCTCCGGCATCCAAGGCCCCTGTTGACAGCTGTCGGTCAGCTCCGTGCGACAAGTATACAACATGCACACTCACGCTTGACCATCCATGACTGAATATCTGGAATGCGGACGAGAGGAGAAACACCCAACGCCGCAATGGCTGGAACGGCATCGTGCATGGCGCCGTCTGAGCGGCGGCATCCTCGTCAGCAAACCGGTTCAGGCTCAGACAACCGATCCCATACCATCAATGTTGCCGTGTTCGCAGTCCACGACGACCCAGTCGGCGCCCGAGCGCGCCAGCAGCCGCGACACGTTGGCGCCGGGCAGCATCTGCCACATGCCAAGGGACTGTCGGCCCTGGGAAAACGCCGTCTGGAGTCTGTTGGACGCCTGCATCGTGCCTCGTCTCGGTGTCAGGCTGAACGATCTCGGCTGCGTGAATGGGCGGCGCGGTGCGGTCCTGATAGCGTGCGCTGCTGCTGGTGTCGCCGCCTTCCAGCAAGTTGTCCTCGTCCCCGGGGCGTTCATCACCGAGGTCGGTGGCATGGCAGCGCGGGGGCAGGTCTGCCGCTTCGCAGGTCTGCCGCTTCGCAGGACCGCCGACACTAGGCCGAATCGAATAAACCGGCTCAAGGCAGGTATCGAATGGCGAGAGGCCGTGAAGCGTGTTTTAATTTCCGTCTCGGCCGCACGCGTTGCATTGGTACCAACTCCGCAGTAGCTCGACGATGAACGTCGCGTCAACTGCGGGGAGCTGTGATACTTGTACGAGGGTGGGGGTATCTAATCGCATTACCCCGCCGCACCAAACGGGGTATTCTCCGAATGCGATGTGGGGTTCCGCTGCCTCTCCTCTCCGATTCTCGGCCGGATCGGCTGCCCCGAGCAACGACATGACATACCTACGAACGGGATTCGACGAGGCTCTCCAATGCTGGTAAATTCAAGGCGAGATCGGTCGGCTGCCTGCTGGTAGCTGCGACACGTGCAGACACAATGAGACGGCACCGATCCGTCCGGCATACTTGCGTAATTGGTCTATCTTTAAAGACATGCTGCTGCACAGCCAATGTTCGTTAAGCCTCACCATTTGCGTCGTAAATGGGTAGCGACACTCCCTGGGCGTTAGATCCGACGTTTCCAGAGCGGCCATGGTCTCTGGAACGGACGAGAGAAGAGCTGGCCAAGGCCCTCTTGCCCCTCTAATGCGGGCTTCCTCTCCTCTCGCGTGCCTCTCAAACGCGCGCGCGTTTGAGATATCTCGCCCAAATTTGCACAAGCCAGCCAGCTTCAAGTCATGGGGGCAACATGCTGCTCAAAGCTTTCCCTCGTCATGATCCAACCGCCCCATGTGTTGCGCACTTGCGCTACACCTCGTCAGTCATGGACTCGTCGGCCATGGCCATATCAGACTCCGACTCACCGGCCAGGGGAGCAGACTCGGTCGCGACAGACTCGGCCACATCAGCCATGGTTTCGTCAGACTTGGCCTCATCAGCCTCGGCCTCATTAGTCTTGGAGGCACCTGCAGCAATTGGGTCAGTGGTGGGAGACGTATGAGGTTCCACAGAGCGAACCAACCCGAGATAGTCCTCCTTGATGCTGCCAATGGCCCACATCTCTCCGACCTCGGTTCTCGTGCCGATAATCTTGACGCGGACGTGGGTGCCGGGTTCGATGACGGTATCCTCGTTGTTGGTAAACTGAGGGGGCGTCGCGTTGGGGTCCCACTTGATGTCGCTGGGGATCAACTGTATCCATGGTCAGGCATGATGCCGTAATGGACTTTCGAAGGGTAGAGTCTCACTTACGTGCGCCGACACAAAGAGCCGCAGCGGACCTGCCTGAGCAAAGAAGCCCTGTGGGTTGATTGAGTAGACGACGGCATCGACCTGGTAATCGTTAGCCACGTCTGCATCGGCAACGGGGCTGGGTCGCCCTACCGTTTCGCCTTTGAAGGGCCGCCACACGACCGCGCGGTAGCCGACAGTGAACTCTGCGAGACCGCTGCTGGGCAGGATGCGCCCTTCCGAGATGTCAAAGGTGTCCATGATGGAGATGATATAGTAGCTGCCGGCGCACGTGCCCTCGACGTCCTTGAGGAGCTTGCTGGTAACGAGCTCGTGCATGTTGCGGCCAAAGTACGAGGGATGCAGCGTCACCCGGCGCTCCATGTTATAGAGGAAAAACATCTTGGGCCAGGTCGTGGCGCGACCGCGACCGCGACCACAAGACTGCAGTGTTCTCAAGGAGTGTTCGGGAGCCGCTCTTGACAGTGTAAGACCTCGTCGTGGTACCGGATCGCTCGCGGAAAGGTTCCTCGACAAAGAACGGCACGATCACGACGACGATCGGGAGACCGGGCGTGGGAGGTGCGAGCGGTGCGAGAGAGACAATTCGGGAAGCGGAAACCGAAGTACAGTGAGCGTCTCGCCGCCTCGAGACGTGCGCTGCTGGCTCCCCGACTGGGAGGGGGATGCTGGGGAGTGGATGGCGATGGTGTTGAGCGCAACGAGGCTGAAGGGGGGTGGTTGAAATTTCGTCCGGGGCAAGTTGGTCTGTGCGGCACAGCCCGACCGACGCGTTCAGAGTGAGGACCTTGGCTGGCCGTCGTATCAGTCGGAAATCGAATCATGAATCATCACCCCTATCAGGGACCATCTAGTGCACCAGTGCTATATTGTCTTCCTTTCTTGATTTTATTTTGCTCCAGCTCTTCGGCACGCGGGCAGTCTTTGTGTGGTGTGCTCTACCCTGAATCAGATGTCAGCTGCAGCTGTGCGACCTATCCATCTGCCGCCGCCAATTGCCCTGGGGCGCCTGCTACTTCGTATCACGACGCAGAATCACCAGACAGCGCATCTGCCCCGACTCGAGAAATACTCG
>NRSZ01001076.1:19521-34331 GCA_002901185.1 Tolypocladium capitatum | reverse complement strand
GGGGGGGGGGGGGGGGCGGCGCATAACGGAGCTTAATCCGAGGCTCATATTCATGACGGCCCGTGGCACTGCCCCACGCTCGCTTCAACCACAGCCAGTGACGACAGTAGCCGTCCAGCGCTGCCTCCGGCAACGTAACAAAAACTAGGGTCTTTTCCGCCTTCGCGTCTCTCCCCAAGCCCTCTTCGACACTTTGCCTCGTCGTCTGCGAGCCTCAACTGCTCACATCGCGCGTCCCCGCGACCCCGTCGCCACAATGTCGCTGGATCTGGAGAAGCACTTGATCTTCGTACGTGATGCCCTCACTGCGCCGCACGCCGCGCACTGACACAACCTCCCCAAGTATGGCGCCTACCACCATAATCCCGTCAACGTGGCCATCCACATGGTCTGCGTGCCGCTCATCCTCGTCTCTGCCTTTTGCATGGTACGCCTGCCCCCGCCATCCATGATCCGTCTCCCTCCGCCTCATCCCTCGTCCGCGGGCCAGCCAGCACCTTCTCACGCACCGCTTCGCATCAGGCCACATATACTGGTACGCTGATCCGCACGCCAGCCTGGCTCACCGTCCAGAACCTGGACCTCAACCTGGGCACCATCGCCGCGCTCCTGTACGCCGCGCTCTACGTCCTGCTGGAGCCCGTGGCGGGCTTCGTCCTCGCCGCCTTCTGCGTCGGCAGCGCCGCCTTTGCCAACCACCTGCGCATCGAGTACCCCGAGATGACCTTCCAGGCCGCATTCGTGGTCCACTTGGTGTCTTGGATTGCGCAGTTTGTCGGCCACGGCACCTTTGAGGGCCGCGCTCCCGCGCTCCTCGACAACCTGGTCCAGGCCCTCTTCCTGGCCCCCATGTTTGTGTGGCTCGAGGTCCTATTCAAGCTCGGCTATCGCAAGGAGCTGCAGAACCGCGTGGAAAAGCGGGTGCTGGTGGAGATTGCCAAGTTTAGGTCCGAGTCGAAGAACGGCAAGGCTCACTAACCAAAGCCCGCAGCCCGCGCATGGCTCTTGAACACGTCCTGCGGTGTTGGTCAACATCTCGAGAGCGCCATGGCCAAACACGCGAGGGGCCTCCTCCACAAGGAGGGCCTCTCTCTTCACGGAAAGGACCCCAGTCCCAGGAAAGAAAGATTAAGTTTGCCTTTTTCTCCTCCACCTACCGTCTGAGGCCGTTGGCAACCTCGACTCCCGTGGCCATGCTGGCCCGAGCCGCGGGCATTAATATCTTACCGAGTCTATTTCAGCGTTCAGTTTATGGCGATGGATCGCACACTTGGAGCAAGTTCGTTGCCGGGTTATATTGGCCGAGGAAGGACACTGTGTACGATACAAAGAGAATGTGGAATGTGATGCCGCAACCGGGGTGGGCAGCATTTGCATTTTGTCCAAGCTACCGACTCAACGAGAAACTTATACCCATGAAGTTACATTCCCATTCTCGTCGAGATACGTCGTGTGTATACTCACCTCACCGTTCTCGAGCTGGCGAGCCGTCGGGCTGACCCACGACTCGTCAGATCCCGACGAGGCCTTGTGACGGAGCCTCCGCAAGTACTCGCGCCCTCGTTGGCTCAGTGTAGATATATTCGTGGTTGCGGTGCTGCCCGAATTTGATGGCGTCGACGATGGCTTCCTCGAGTGTCCAGGCTGATTGCGGCCACTACGGCTCTTCATGCTGTGGGCTGGCAGGGCATGCTTCGTCAGAGACTTCTCCTGTGCACGCTTGTTGGAAGCCAGGCCTGCATGGGAGACGGGGTTCTTACCAGATGTGCTCTGTGAGAACCCGCCTCCTCCTGGCTTCCTTGATCTGTGTCTGTCGCTCCGCGGCATCGACCTCTGGGTCGCTCGTCTGCTATGCTGCGGCGTCTGACGCAGCGCATGCCCCGTCCTCGGCGTCTGGTTCATCCCCCCCTGCGGTAGCCCCCCTGCTCTCCTCGACGGGACGTTTTCCTGGTACATGACCCTCTTGGCGAGACACGCTTCGCGGTACACCTTGCCAGACACCGGCAGATGCGGCAGCGGCTTGCTTTCGTCCAACGGTCGCGAGTTCTGGCGGCGCACGCAGGAGGGGCACAGCGCGCGCTTGCGGACCACCTCACCAGTCAGCCTGTCGCACGGCTTGGGCGGGAAGAAGAAGTATATGATGGCCTGCAGGAGGCCTGGGCTGGTCTTCCAGCACTTGGTCTGGCAGCGCTGCATGTGGCGGCAGGCAAAGTGACGGACGTATTGACACATCCCGTGTATAATTCAAGCAGAATTCTTGCTTGAGGAGCAAGGTATGACAGTATCCCAAGTGGGTGTAGTTGCCCGTTCTCTGGGGGCGAGATGCTCTTTCGAATCGTTGAGTATTCGTCTGGTTGAGTGCTCAAAAGAGCCAAAGAAACCAGGCCTTCAAGCTCTTGTTTGCAACCAGGGAACAAGAACCCATGCCTCTCAACTAGAAGTGAAAGTCACATTATATAGTCGAGAGCCTGTTCACGGCTCGCTTACACAGGCGTCATTGTGTCGGGACGCCTTGGTGAACGGACTGATCGGCACGGCCATATCGCGAACAAAGCCCCAGGTGAAGACTCTTTTACGCGCCGAGCAAGACTCGTTTGTTCCGTCTTCGCCGGCAAAGGAGCTGTCCAGTGCTCGTTTATTGTCTCGCTGAGCCCTGTCCCGTTATGTTCGTAAATAGCCGTTGTCCCGACATTGCAGTCACTCTCGCCTCGCCATATAAGTTTCTCACTTACACATCGTCACCGGTCTCATAGTTCAGGTTCCACGGTCTCCGCACTTGTACTCGTTAGCAACTAGGCTGGAACCGCGCGCACAACATATCGGCAGAATCCTAGAGATGGGACTTTGCTCTCTCCCCTGCCTCGATGGCATGAAGAAGCAGGATAAGGGCAGGGAGAAGACTAAGAGGAACAACGCGGAGAACAGAAAAGATACGAAGACGCACGAAACTTCAGACAAGGGGAAGAAGAAAGCAGATAAGAGTCCTCAGGATGCTGGACCCAAGCCCCCAAGGCACATCAACGAGTCCCAGGGCGAAGCGTCAATCGTGGCCCTGGCACAAGCCCTGACGTGGGAAGACGAGCAGAGGATATTGCCCAGGCTGCGCAAGGACATGGCGCGCGCGGAGCGGCAGGCCCGGCGAACCAAGACGGTTCTCAGGTAGTAGTCGTCAAGATGAGAGGCTGGACAGACGGGAGGCGAGAAACAAAAGGGACTGGGAGCTGCAACAACACTGTGCCTTGGACGAGCAACCATCTGGCGAGGCCCCTCGTCCAAGTTGCATACACCACAACCCACCTCTATGATGACCCTGATCAGCCTCTTTCGGAATCACTCCCTCGCCTGGCCGGCAGTGAACCGGGGATGTGAAGCACAACTCACCATGTTAGTACAAGGCCGAACGGATGCCTCGGAGAGCAGCCGAGGCGGACGCAGCATGGCTGGACATGCCAGCGGCCCCTTTTGAGAACGCGTCTTGCATGCGGGCTTGTACCTGCGCCCCTGACGATCCATTCCCGGCACCATTCCAAGCACCACCAACGTGAAGCCGCGCCGGCGTCGACTGTGCCCCCTCGTCTGGGCAAGCCAAGTTGACGGCCACTGCATTGGCTGCCCACGGACGAGAAGCTGACGTCTGGTGGCGGTCTCAACTCTGAGCTGTACGAAACAAAGTACCAAATTCGATGTTCAAGCCCAACTTAGAGCAGTAATGTCGCCGCGTTCCAGGCCAGCTACCCGTCCCGTGCTTGTAAATAGCATCGGCGATCATTTGAGGCGGATGTCGACCCGTGGCCAGTACGTACTTCGTACGTAGGGAGGAGAGAGGAGAGAGGACCGGTTGAGAGAGGACGGGTCGAGGTTGGGAGCGGAGGACACGGGGCAATGTCAAGTACGAGTAGGTAATTATTACCTAATGGTGGAGTCGCACGACAGCGGTCATCACATGCGCAGCAAAACATGACACGCCTGGCAACATCAAGTGGATTGCATCTGCAGTGAGATCTGATAATGCAGCACCGCATGTCCCTAAGCGACGTGGCTGTGCGCCGAGCATCGGCGCTGCCAATTGTCGCAGTGGGCCAATTCCCAGCCGAGGAATTCGGCTGATCAAGGCGTCGGCGATTGGCGTCGGCGCCATGACGGCGCTCATTCTCGGCTCCTCATTCTCGGCTCCTCGTTCTCGGCTCCTCGTTCTCGGCTCCCCATTCTCGGCTCCCCATTCTCGGGTCCCCAGAACCCCTGCGGCGGCGAGGCGGAGGGGGCCGGCGGCAGAGCAACGTGCAGCGCAGGAGGAACAGGGTCCAGGGCCCTCTTCTGGCAGATGCAAATGCAATGCTCCCGCACTGCGTCTCCACTGGGCCAGGCTCGCGGTTGACGCCGGCTCACGTGCGTCACACGAGAACTCGTATATCTGCATCCGTACGAAGTGCTCGGCCTGTCGCGCAAGAGCCGCAGCCCGACACGGAGGCGCAGCTCTTCAAGGGCCCGGGGAGCGATGCCCGTCGCCGAGCGGACGTGCATCTCTGCCTCGGCGCCATCACGTGGAATCTGCAACGACGGCGGAGAAGCGGGTTGTCGAGAGGGCGGTCCCCAACCACGCTGGCTTTGCCAAGGGGCGCGTCTGCACGAGCTGTGCTTCTTGTGCAACCCGTCTAACCCATCTCCGCGCCAGCGACGGCTCCCGTTGGTCCATGAAGGCGCCTGACGAGGCCGCGCCGACGGACGGAGGCGTGCTGCTGCATCATCTTGTGATGGCCGGGATGGAGGGAGCGCCCGCGAGCTCGCTGGCTGAGCTCAAAGTCGCCTGCACCATTATGCGTGCGTGCGTGCGTGCGTGTGTGCGTGATGATTCTGCTTCTTCGCCGTAGCCTTCTTCGTCGTCTTCTTCTTCCACCCATCAATGGCTGAAGCTCGTCTCCCCAACAAGAAATTTCCATCCACCGACCAGCCTTATCTTATCGGTCACTCGTTCCGTCCCCGGACCCAGACAGCCTTTTTTTCTTTTATGGGACGCTGCCCGCTTCTGACAGCCCTCACCTTCTCGTCCCACACCCGCCAGCCAGCCTCTGTGGAAGAGTCACCGACTCCCCAAATCCCCCCTCGGCCTGCCACCCAGACGACTCAATTGGGATCCCAACGGGCCCAGGCTGTTCGCGGGGCGGTGCAACTGAAGCATTGAGTCCCGAGGGAGTCTGCTGCAATGCTACCTGCTTCCTTGGCCGGCCGAGCTCCGGCCCTCTTCCGGCATGGGAGCCGCGTTCCTCGAGCTCTTCCTGCTCCCGCGCGCTCCTTGACGACGGCGTCGCTCAGGGCTCCGGGCCGAGTAGCGTCGCTCCAGCCCAAGCTGCTGAAGCGCCTGGGCACCATTGTGCACCCCTACGGCTCTGCTGCCGCCCAGTCCGCACCCAACCCCAAGGCCTACCTCGAGAGCGGCGTCATCAAGCCCCGGCAGAATGTCGACGTCAAAAAGGTGCTCGTCATTGGCAGTGGCGGTCTCGCCATTGGCCAGGCTGGAGAGTTTGACTACTCCGGTTCGTTGATACCCCGTGTCGTCGTCGTCGTGCATGTGAGACAACCATCGTGAGCGTCCAGGCTGACGGCAAGTTCCATTCGCAGGCTCCCAGGCCCTGAAAGCCCTCAAGGAGGCCGGCGTCGCCTCTGTCCTCATCAACCCCAATATTGCAACCATCCAGACCGACCACACCCTCGCCGACGAGGTCTACTACCTGCCCGTCACCCCCGAGTATGTCACCTATGTCATCGAGAAGGAGAAGCCCGACGGCATCTTCCTGTCCTTTGGTGGACAGACCGCCTTGAACTTGGGTGTCGAGATGCAGCGGCTCGGTCTGTTCGAAAAGTACGGCGTCAAGGTTCTCGGCACCAGCGTCAGGACACTGGAGCTCAGCGAAGACCGAGACCTGTTCGCAAAGGCCCTCGAGGAAATCAACATCCCCATTGCCAAGTCCATTGCCGTCGGCACCATTGAGGAGGCTCTCGATGCCGCCGAAAAGGTGGGCTATCCCATCATTGTCCGTGCTGCCTATGCCCTGGGTGGTCTCGGCTCTGGTTTCGCCAACAACGAGGAGGAGCTCCGCAACATGGCCGCCCGCTCCCTCACCCTCTCCCCTCAGATTTTGGTTGAGAAGTCGCTCAAGGGCTGGAAAGAGGTCGAGTATGAGGTCGTGCGAGATGCAAACAACAACTGCATCACCGTCTGCAACATGGAAAACTTCGACCCTCTCGGAATCCACACGGGCGACTCCATCGTCGTGGCTCCTAGCCAGACGCTCAGCGACGAGGAGTACCACATGCTCCGATCCGCCGCCATCAAGATCGTACGCCACCTCGGTGTCGTTGGCGAATGCAATGTCCAATACGCTCTGCAACCGGATGGCCTCGACTACCGCGTCATCGAGGTCAACGCTCGTCTCTCGCGATCTTCGGCCCTGGCCTCCAAGGCAACTGGGTACCCGCTGGCTTATACCGCCGCCAAGATTGGCCTAGGCCACACCCTTCCGGAGCTCCCCAATGCCGTCACCAAGACGACCACGGCAAACTTCGAGCCCTCGTTGGATTACATCGTTACCAAGATTCCCCGATGGGATCTGTCCAAGTTCCAGCACGTGAAGCGCGACATTGGCAGTGCCATGAAGTCGGTCGGCGAGGTCATGGCTATCGGCAGGACCTTTGAAGAATCGTTCCAAAAGGCAATTCGTCAGGTCGACCCGCGATTTGTTGGCTTCCAGGGCGACAAGTTCGACGACCTTGACTTTGAGCTGCAGAACCCCACCGACCGCCGATGGCTCGCCGTCGGCCAGGCCATGCTTCACGAGAACTACACCGTAGACAGGATTCACGACCTGACCAAGATTGACAAGTGGTTCCTGTACAAGCTGCGGAATATCGTCGACTGCACCCGGGAGCTCGAGGCCGCCGGCGGCCTCCAAGCCCTCAAGAAGGACCAGGTCATGAAGGCCAAGAAGATGGGCTTCTCCGATCGCCAAATCGCCATGGCCGTCAAGAGCACCGAAGACCAAGTCCGCGCCTACCGATTAGGCTTCAACATCCACCCTTGGGTCAAGAAGATTGACACTCTGGCCGCCGAGTTCCCTGCCGACACCAACTACCTGTACACCACGTACAACGGCTCCTCTCACGATGTCACATTCGAAGACAAAGGCACCGTGATTCTCGGCAGCGGCGTGTACCGCATCGGTAGCTCTGTCGAGTTCGATTGGTGCGCCGTCAGCGCTACTCGGGCCCTGCGCCAGATGGGCGAGAAGACTGTCATGATCAATGTAAGTTGAACTCCTTCCTTTGATATGGCCCACTGGACGCACCTACCTTCTGGATCCGCTCAGTCTCGTGCACCTTTGACCTCTCCTGAAACACTAGCTAACGAATCTGTCCAACAAGTTTAATCCGGAGACGATGTCCACTGATTTTGACTCTGCCGACAAGCTGTACTTCGAGGAGCTCAGCTACGAGCGAGTCCTGGACATCTACGAGCTCGAGAACGCGTCTGGAGTGGTGGTGTCTGTGGGTGGGCAGCTGCCGCAGAACATTGCGCTCCGCCTGCAGGAGACTGGTGGCGCCAAGGTGCTCGGAACTGACCCCAAGGACATTGACAAGGCCGAGGATCGGCAGAAGTTCTCTGAGATACTCGACAGCATTGGAGTGGACCAGCCGGCGTGGAGGGAGCTCACGTCGGTCAAGGCCGCCGAAGAATTTGCCGACGTGGTCGGGTACCCTGTCCTGGTTCGTCCCAGCTACGTCCTGTCCGGTGCTGCCATGACTGTTATCCGCAGCCAGGAGGACCTCAAGGACAAGCTTGAGGCTGCCAGCAACGTCTCCCCCGACCACCCTGTCGTCATCACCAAGTTCATCGAGGGCGCGCAGGAAATCGATGTCGACGGTGTCGCGTCCAAGGGCGAACTGATCGTCCACGCCATCAGCGAGCACGTTGAACAGGCTGGCGTCCACTCTGGTGACGCTACGCTGGTCCTCCCCCCGGCTAGCCTCGACGAGACGACCATGGCGCGCCTCAAGGGCATTGCCCAGAAGGTGGCCAAGGCTTGGAGCATCACTGGTCCCTTCAACATGCAGATCATCAAGGCCGAGAACCCCGAGGGTGGCGAGCCTCTCCTCAAGGTCATTGAGTGCAACCTCCGTGCTTCTCGGTCGTTTCCCTTCGTCAGCAAGGTTCTCGGACTCAACTTCATCGATGTGGCTACCAAGGCTCTCGTGGGCAAGAAAGTCCCCGAACCCACCGATCTCATGGCTGTCAAGCGTGACTACCTCGCTACCAAGGTTCCTCAGTTCTCTTGGACTCGTCTCGCTGGTGCCGACCCCTTCCTCGGCGTTGAGATGTCTTCCACCGGCGAGATTGCCTGCTTCGGCAAGAATCTTGTCGAGGCCTACTGGGCATCCGTCCAGTCGACCATGAACTTCCGCATGCCCGAGCCCGGCGAGGGCCTGTTGTTTGGCGGCGAAGTCTCCAAGACCTGGCTAACCCAGGTCGCCGACTACGTCGCTCCCCTCGGGTACAAGCTTTACGCTGCCAGCGACGACGTCAAGCAGTTCCTCGAGTCCTCCTGCAAGCACCATGTCAGCGTCGAGGTCATCGAGTTCCCCACGGAGGACAAGCGGGCCCTTCGAGAGGTGTTCAAGAAGTATGACATCCGCGGTGTCTTCAACCTGGCCCTGGCCCGTGGAAAGACGACCCTGGACGTGGACTACGTTATGCGTCGCAACGCCGTCGACTTCGGCGTGCCCCTATTTATGGAGCCCCAGGTACGTTTCCGCTTCCCTCCCCAGCTTCCCATGAGGCACCTTTGCCTAACCCTTATACAGACCGCCATCCTCTTCGCCCAATGCATGAGCGAGAAGCTGCCCCGCAAGGAGGGTATCCCCGCCGAGGTCCGCCGGTGGTCTGACTTCATCGGCGGCAAGCCGATGTAAATCATGGACGCCTTGTTCTCCTCCCCTCCCGCCCTCGCGACCCTGCTCGTTTTGAATTTCTGAAAGAAAATTGAGCTGGCGTTGGTGTTTGCTTTATTCCCGCCGTGATGGATTTCCTAATTTCTTCTCGCCATATCACTCTTCTCATCTAGTGTAGAAACGGTACGGCTCGGGTCTTTCAGGGTGCCTTGCTCTCCATGGGTCGGAAGGGGGCCCAAAAGTCGGAGCGGGTAGTGCGATGACGGACTCGCAGGGTCATCTTTCTGTCTAGCTACTTGCCACTGTGGCTCTTTGTAGATGGATAGGAGTACGCCAAATTTTTTTTTACCTCACCGTATGTCATGGTAACGCACGGACATGACATTAAAATGTTCCGTCTAACATGACTTGGACAAGTACAAGGCCTATATCTGGCTTGTCCGTGCAGATGATATCGGCCCTTTGCTCTATTCTAGAGATGCAATCCTCGCTCGGAAAAAGCCCCAATCGCTCGTAGACATGCCACCCTAACGCCGACCAGAACGACAGCCATCCAGCCATGACAAGCTACCGCTCCATTCTTCATCCTCCCTCCACTCCAGACCCCATGGCTAAAACTCACCCGGCGGGTCCTTGACGGAGCTTGCGGCGCTCGTTCAGCCTGAAGGCGGCAAATCTTTTAGTAAGAGGCTCACCCAAGTCGCAGGCAGAGAGACTGCCCGACGAAGAGTCGCCACTCCGATCCCGAGGACGCTTGGGGATGCGCTCACCAGTCGATTGGAGGATGGCCTGCAGGGTCTGCCAGCCATCTGTAGAACGGAGCTGGAACGAGTCGGCGAGGTCGTGCTGGCTCGCGACACGGCAGAGCAGGGCGAACTCGTCCTGAGCGAGATTAGCAGGCAGATCTTTTCAGATATGGGGAGGAGTGCATGGGTACGAACCTTTGAAAGAACCCCCATCTGGTGAACGAAGCAGAGCAGATGGAAGTTGGAGAGTTCCTTGCCAGGGCCCATGTTGAGCGTCTTGGATAGAGCAGAGTGTTCCTGACTCTCCCCAATATACGCTCTGTTCTCAATGGGGAAGTCTGTCTGTGTGAATGCGGGCTTGGGGTTGGCTGGGAAGCCGTGTGTTAGGGTGACAAAGAGGTATTCGACCGGGAACGAGGGTTTGGCGTTCTCCTGCACGTTGGCGCCGTGCTTGTTCTTCCTGCGATAAAATACCTCGGGGATATATCTCGTCCGACTGACCGACCCGTCATCCTCTTCTTCGTCTTGGACAAGCATGAGGTTGGGGTCCGCGGATGGTTCGATGATGTCCGCTCGCACCATTTCCACCGCCTCGTTGGACATTTGGTACGACGAGATGGCAATCTCGCCCTGCTCGTTCCCAGAGATGATGCAAGTGACAAAGTTGGAGCCAAAGCGGCCCGTGTCGCTCCACTTCGAAGCCTTCGGATGCTGGGCCTGCAGTCTAGAGGAGAAGCAGATTTCGAGCGAGGTGAGAAAGTACGAGTCGGCGTGGCGCTTGCAGACGACCGAACCGTCACCTTGGCCAGCATCCAGCAGATCTGTCCAGATGACACCGACTGGCTCCAAGCCACACAGCTTCGCCACCTCATCAACGTCTGCCCGGTTCTCCCATGCATTCATGGTTATGCCGTCCAGCTCGTCGACCTGCGGTGGCTCGTAGATGGCTTCAGCAATGGCTTTGACGCCAAGAGGGACTTCGGTGTACTCGGTATATTTTCCGTACAGGAATCCTATCCGCTGAGATCCAGTCTTGCGCCACGCATCGATGAAGTGGTCAATAATCGAGGGCGAGGAGAACTCGACGTGGTCGACCATGCGGAAAGGCTGCGGATTCAGGGTAATGGCACTCGGCTGGCACTTGGAGCACACCCCCTCTGGCCATGGCGGATGACCTGTCGGGCAGTCTCGTCTCACGCGGTGGTATGGCTCTACCAGGGGTGGTACGTACGAGCTCACCAGCTCGGGCTTGTTTGTAGAAGCGTTGACTTTGCGGAGGTGCGAGTGGAAAGAGGGGTATTTGATCTTCTTTTCGGCAAGGTAACCGGTGTCGAAGGGATCCATGGGCTGGCAGTTGTCGCACATGCCCTTGGGGCCGTGTCGGCACATGCGATCACGTCCTCGTGGAATCTTCCCATCCAGCTTGTCTAAACGATCGTCGAGGGCAGACTGTCCGACCACTTCCCAAGGCTTCGATATCCTCACGGGCTTCGGGTCGATGGGGGCGTCTTCGGCGGGGAGAACTGGCTTTCCGCTGAGTCTTGCCGACGTGACATTTGCAGAGGCATCGCCATTTGCGTCTCCGTTGGCAGAGGACGCGAGTTTGTAAGCGATGAAGATTAAATCTCCATGTCTATTTGTTTTTTAAGTCAGCGTCACGTTGCAAACGGCGGCGGGGAGCAACATACTTGAGTCCGATCTGTCCGAGCTTGAAGCTGGCAATGTCAATGAGTCTTTTCGCATCTCCGCCAGACGGGGAATTCGACATGGTCAGAGTATTGGGGTCGATGCTGCTCGGCAGCTGAAGCAGTAGCTGTGACGCCATGGTTAGCGGTTGGCCAGCGGCAACGTCGTGCTGAGTGCTGAGAGCTGACCTTCTGACCAAGCTCGCCAAACGTCGTGCTCGGCTCTACCGTCAGGCGGTACATGCCATCAGGCCCGCGCAGTCGCAGCAGCATGACGGGCGACGAGGTCTGTCGTCTGCCGCAAGACCAAAGGTTTATGTTCTGGCCGGGTCGTCGCCGATGATGCCGGAGAGGCCTTGTACGTCCCGATGGATGCAGCAAACGCGCTTGCGGTGACAGGTCAAGCGTGATCCGGGTCCAAGCGGCCAACAGAGGCAGATTGGTGGGCGAGTTGGGACTGAGAGCGGTAGCTTACGAGACGTGGAAGCTCGTCGATGTTGATGGTTGGTGAAACAGGGGAGCTCAGTTGCACGGCTACAGTGTTTGGAGCGTCATAGGCAGAGGAGGTGCCTGCGGCGGGCTGGAGAAACTTCGGCCCGGCTACTGTGACGCACCTGCTCGCAGCAGCAGTCAAAGTCAAAGTTACATGTGTCCAGAGCGACACTGACGCTCGCCACATTCTCGTGCACACGTTGCACATCAACTCTACGCCAACGACGACCGACTGCCCACGCTCCTTTTACTGCTGCTACTCCGTACAGTCGCTGTTCAACTCGTCGTCCCCGCAGTAGCCAGCCATGTTCGGCGTCGATTGGATGGGCCTCGCCCTTCCCTTTGCGTACCTGCTCGTCCTCGGCGGCGCTCTGATGTCCTTTTCGACCATCTACCGCAAGCGGAAAGCTGGTGGGTTTCCGCACGCGCCAACCCAGCCGGACGCCCAGCCGGACGCGGAGATGTGTGCCCCTGAGGCAAGCAGTTTGGACTTGAGATGCTAACGCGCACGCCAACAGCCGAAAACGCGAACCTTGCGCCCTGGTTCGGACCCAACCTGCAACGCAACGTCTACCTGTCGCTGCTGCACCTGGGGCCCGAAGGCGGCGGCGAAAAGTCCCCCCGCGTCCCCGACAGCGTCCTGAGAGCAGCGCTTCTGCGGCGTGCGGTGGAGGACATCGAGCGCCTGATTGAAATCAAGATGGCCAAGCAGGCGTGCAGCTCGCTGTTGCTGCGGGGAAGCGTCGGCGATGATCTGTGGCAGAGGTTCCAGCGCGCGGAGAAGGAGATGGAGGAGGAGCTGCGAGATGTCGTGACAGAGGTACACCGAGGGCCCTGATGCGATGAAGACGGCAGTGCGACGCGGGATCGCTTGCTAACGTTTGCCTGCAGGCCAATGCCCTGGCACCCAACTGGGGTCCGACCATCTTCCAGTCGGCCCACGAGATTGCCGCCAACACCAAGCTCCGCGAACGCCTCGGGGAGATTCAAGCCCAGACGGAATCGGAGAAGCAGTGGTGGGAGAAGCGGAGAGGGCAGATGCAGAGCGAGTTGATGAAGGAGCTTGACGACTCGGAGAAGAGCTCGGCCAAGGGCGTGAGCGAGGACGATGCCGTGCTGGTCGACACGCCGAGCAAGGGCGGCAAGAAGGGCAAGAAACGAGGACCTTTGTGAAGGTGTGGTGATTCTGCTGTGTTTCCTATGAACGTTGACCCCAAAGAAGAAATCCAGATGCTACTCCGATGCTGTGCGAGTGACGCCGCCCATCTACATGCTCGTGAACCGAATCAAACCGAACCCCGGACCAGAGCAACCCAAACCAGAGCAACCCAACCCGAACCAACCCGAGCCGAACCAACCAAACCAAACCAAAGCCACATAGATATAACACGTCGTGACATGACGGCCGCCATGACTGCGCTTCTCACCAGGGACTCAACTTCCGCCTCCAGACCTCCTCGTCCGCGGCCGCCAGCCTCGCCTCGTCGGCAATGTCATCCTCGGAGCGCGCCCCGGCGCCCATGATGGCAGCGGCCACTTTCCCCGGGTTGTGGATGGCGACGTCGACGTCGCAGCCGCGCAGGCCGATGAACTTGCCCATCCTGCGGCGCTTCTCCTCGAGGGGAAGGTCGGAGCGCCAGATGACGGGGCAGGGGTACTGGGCGGACCAGGGCGAGGGCGAGCGCTGGTGGTAGAAGGTGGCGAGGCTCTCGAGCTGGGCGTCGGTGAGGAGCCAGAACTGCAGGACGGTGCGGGGGAAGTGCGGATGGACGGCGCCGGTGGTGAGCTGCACGAGGGGGGAGAGTGGGAGGGCCATCTGGTGGAGCTTGTGGGCGAGCTGGGGGTTGTGACGGGCGAGGTGGTGGAGGCTGTGGAAGGCGAGGAGTTGTTCGTGGTGAATTTGATCTTGGTGTTGTTGATGACGATGTTGATGGTGGTGATGGGGATGATGGGGATGATGATGATGATGATGATGTTGTTGTTGCTGTTGTTGCTGTTGTTGCTGTTGTTGCTGTTGTTGCTGCTGCTGCTGCTGCTGCTGTTGTTGCGGGTGGGAGGAGGTCAGCTGCTGCTGCTGCTGCTGCTGCTGACGCTGCTGCTGTTGGCGGTGCATCATGGCGATGGTTGTGACGGTGTTGTCATGCGGCGTGCATGCACTTGCGGAGTCTCTGGTGGAATGCACGGCAACGATGGGAGCAGGTCTAGACGGACGGCAAGGCAAGCTGGGGGGCGGCGATGGTTGTTTGCAAGTGCCAAAGCCAGCAAGGACGCTCAACAGCATCCCTCGACGGTCTACTGCTCCCGGCTCGTTCTGCGGCGTCTTTATTCCCGAAAGCCAGGTGTCGGCGGGAAACGGAGGGGGGGAGGCAGGACGACGGGGACGACGAGACCAGCAAGCAGCTCGAGAAGCCCCAGCCCTCTTGTATGCCCGGGCTGGTCGTCGCGCGACAGCCGGAGTCGTCACGCAGCGCCGCACGCGGCCGAGCCAGAGGAGGCTCCATGCGGCTTCAGCTGGCGCTCCTGACACGGCGGCAGGGTGCGGTGTGTGGCTGGCAGGCGGGCAGGCGGGCGGGCATGGGCTTCGGAGGCACGGCAGCCCGTTTGCAGCATTGCAGCAGGGCCGCGCGAGTGGGAGCGCCGCGTGCGGCGAGGGTGGTGTGTCCACGGTCCACCGAAGCCGACGTGGAACCCGTGGGCGGTGGAGGAGCAGCTTCGGCTGCGCGTTTGCTTTGCGACGGACGCAGGCGGCTGGTGAGACACGCCACGCCCCAGCCAACCAGCGCCGCGCCCTCGCTGCCCGGTGCCTTGGACGCGCTGCCTCTGCGGAGCAGCGCTGCGGCGGCGCAGCTGCAGCCGCCGCCGGAGACGGACAATCGACCGGGGGGGCGCACGATGGCGACGGGGGAGGCTGGAATGCGACTCGGCCGCGGCCGGCCCAGCCCAGCCC
>NRSZ01001076.1:0-19511 GCA_002901185.1 Tolypocladium capitatum | reverse complement strand
GCTGCTGCTGCTGCTGGCTGCTGCTGCTGCTGCTGCTGCTCTCCTGTGCTGCTCCTGTACTCGTACTGCTCCTGCACTGCTCCTGTACTGCTCCTGCACTGCTCCTGCACTGCTCCTGCACTGCTCCTGTACTGCTCCTGTACTGCTCCTCGCCGCCTCTCCACACAGCCGCAGCCATCCAAGACATTTCTCCCGCAGCCCAAGACAGACCCGCAGCCGAATGACTCGTCGTCGGCCGCCAGGAGCCAATTTTAGCACGCGCCGAGGCTGGTTGGGCGCCGCGGTGAACACGCACTTGCCCCGAACAGCATCTCTTCCGCCGCTCCGGCGCTGGCGAGACACCCGGGGAGACGGCCAGCCGGCCAGACGGGGAGTCGGGCCAGATGGCAGCCCCGGTCCCTATAACGATCGTCGCGAAGGAGCATGCAGGACTCGCAGCACCAGGGTGCGACTGCCGGGACTGCCGTTGCCGCCGTCTATTCTTAGACGCCTGCCGCCCCTTTTATTTGACCGCCAACCAACTTCGTATGCACCGCCTAGTCCGGAGTGGTCATGATAAACCCATCGGCCACACATCCACCACACATCCACCACAACAACACCCTGCCCCGCGTCTCACCGTCTCACAGCCATTTCACCTTGGCCATGTGATCGGCCTTCTTCTTGCTGGCTTTGACGAAGCCCAGGGCCCGGAGCTCAGCGAGTCCCCGATAAAACATGACGAGCGCCGTTCGCTCGTCGCCTCCCGCCTCGTGCTGCTGCTGCTGCTGCCGCCGCTCCTCCTGCTGCTCCTCCTCCTGCTGCTCCTCCTCCTGCTGCTCCTCCTCCTGCTGCTGCTCCTCCTCCTGCTGCTCCCCCTCCTGCTGCTGCTGCTGCCCAACCAGTCCGTGGAATGCCCACCACAGGTCCGCCACGTTTATCAGGCTGCCCGTCTCCAGATACAGCTGGTACAGCATGGCCGTCGCCGGCAGCGTCGCCTGGATGCCCTCCTCGCCCGGCTTGCAGCACGCGCAGCCCAGGTAGTCGTGCGGCCGGCCAAGGCTGCGCTCCAACACGGCGCGCGGCCGCGGCACGAGCACTTCTCGTGACGGCGACCCCGAGTCGTAGAGCCAGCACTCGGAGAAGAGCGCGGCGTCGGGGTGCCTGTCGGCCAAGTGAGTCGTCAACAGCGTCGTCAACAGCTTCGTCACCTCGTCGACGACTGCCGTCAACCGTTTGTCCTCGTCGCGGAGCGCTGCCGAGTCTTGGCTCAGCTGCACTCTCTGCGCAATTACCGTCGTCCGCATCACCTTGCTCTGCCCGCTGTATTTGCTCCGCAGGGAGAAGCCCGAGCTCTCGGCAGTCGCTCTGAGTCTGTCGAGTTCAACGAGCTGGCTGCCTAGCCCGCTCTGGAGCGCGCCGTCCTCTTCCTCCCCGGACGGGCCAAGGTTGAGGCTAGAATCGCCTTCCTTGAACAGGGCGACGACGCGCGTCACCATGGCCGAGAGTTCATCGCCGCCCAATCGCCGGATGCAGTCTACCACCGCACACTGCTCTGATGTCTGAACGCCGTCGACCATGGCCTTGACGTATGCCTCTGAAAACGTGCCGTGTTGCGCGCCAGCAGCCTCCAGGACCAGCACGGCCCGCAAGATGCCGTCTATCCACCCTTGCCGGGCCCTGCCACTGTCTCGCACTTTGGCGAGCAGGTAGTCGTCGTCTTGAATCAGCAACTTTGCGTGCTGCAGCGACTCGTCGTCGCCGAGCTGGACTGCCCTTTCCACGTGGCTGCGGAACGAAGGCAAGTTGCGAAGTGCGTCCACGTGCTCTGGTTGAATAACTTGGCCCTGCAAAGCGCCCGGCGAGGTGATGATTCCTAGTGGATTGGCGTAGAAGTGACACATGTATGCATACTGCTCGAGTTAGCCGACCGCATCCGACCACGCCGCTGTGGTGCGTGCTTTCGTGCTTACCTTTAACGAGCTGATGAATGCTTGAATGCCCGCGACTTGGTCGCGCTGTCGATCCAGCATTCCCCGAAGCAACGGCGCCCCCAGTCGCAGCGGCACGTCGCTGGCCGCCACTGCTCCCTTGAACACGGCCTCCAGTATCGTCCCCGTCTGCACGCAGTCGAACTGTGCGCCGTAAATGAGACGGCACGCCGACTTCAAGAGGCGAGCCTGGAGGAGCTCGGCCGAGGTGGCGATGCCGAATAGGAGGGTGAAGGATATCCGGGGGCGCCACGAGCTGCGGCAAGTCAACACTCTGCTCCCGTGGTGTCCGGAATCGCAGAAAACCCACTGGAACAGGGTAATCAAATCGGAGAGCAAGGTGCTGTCAAAGCCCTCGCTGTCCTGCAAGGCCACGAAGACGTGCTCACACTTCTGAGGCTTGATGATGGCCTCGAGCGCTTCCAGGTCATAGTCGAGATGTCGCCGACCCTGCAGCCAGGTTAGTGTATGGGCGTTGCGCAAGCTTCGACGGACAAACGTGCATCTTGGCCAGACTCCACTTGCGAGCCTTCATCCTCGTCCTCGGCGAAGGTGGTCGCCGTGGCATCCCGGATCGTCTTTTTGAGCGCAGCCTTCAGCGTCGTCGCCTCCGAAGACCTCAGCCGCACAAACTTGCTGGCACATGAGCGCTGCAGCGTCTCCGACAGCTGCTCGAAGAGCAGATCCTGCGACGCAATGTTTGGTCCTGTGATGATGAACGCCGACGGGATATGGTCGGCGCTGTCAGCCTCGTTAGCAGAGCCTCAAGTACCGGGGCGCCCGCCGGCGTTGGCTTCCGTCTCACCATTCCGACTCCGCGGCCGTCACAAACGCTGATACCTGCTCCAGCGTCGCCGAGTTGGCATCTCTCAATATGCCCTCGCAGGGAATCAGTGGCATCCGGAATTCAGCAGGTAGCTACGAGACTCACCTGTATGCGGCCATCGACCTTGGCCCAGCTCTCCTCGAAAAGCTTCTGCCGCAGACGCACAGCTTCAGGCTTCTCCGCGCCATTGAGCAGCGGCACAAACAGCGGCTCCGGGTCGCGCACCTCCAAATCCCTCTTTGCCTGCTTCGATACCCTCCGCCGCTTCGCCGGGCGCGGGCGGCGAGCTTCGTCCTCGTCGGGGTCGAAGGCATACGCTACCTGACGCGGCGGTCAGTACAAGACGCCCTCACGCCCTCAGGCTTTCGCGCCGAAATGTTCACCTGATGGTCTCCCTGGGCAAATGCATCGTGCGTCTCGTCCTCGTGGCCCATCTTTACTTTGGATCCAAGCGACGCCTGTTGCCTCTGGTGCTCGGTCACGCAACACCCTGGCAGACGCGATTCTGAAGATGAAGACGCGCGACCGCGATGGTGTACAGTACATGTACAGTCAGTTTGCGCACTGTAACCGCACCGTGTGGGCTACCCTGCACCACTCGTCCAACACGACCTCGACCCAACACATCGAGTACGAATACAATGGCAATCATGAGCAGAAGCTGAACGGTTTGTTACAAGGGCCTTGTAATTCTTCATCAAATTCATTTGCTAGCCTTGAAATCCCGCCCAGGCCAGCCTCGTTGCCCTGAGCTGTTCTTGGAGCCTTGAAGAAACCCAGTTGCTGTCCACCCAATGATTCCCTCCCCTTTGCATCTTTGCATCCCAGACACGTCGCCCCTTTTGCACCGCCGTTTACCAACCGTCCCGAGGACAACCAGCCCCCTCGCTCTGCTTCTCCCTGTATCCCCCGTAGTCTCACCTCGTTTATCTCGCAAGACGTGCAGAGCCAAGAATCGCACTATTGGCGAGCAGCACCTTCAAGATGCGTCACCTCTTCAAACGCCGTCGGCGAACGTATTCATACACCAACCTCGGCGGCTCGCCGCAGCCACTGTAATATCGAGGAAATCAAATGAAAACGCATAGAACCATGCCCCTACGCCGTGAAGAGAACATATGCGACAAAAAAAAAGGATGGATACCCACCCCGTAGCAGCGCAACTCTGTTGTGGCCAAAAAGCCTGTCGTACGAGGGACGTTTGCCTGATGTTGGGAGCTCAGTTTGCAGCCGCAACAGCTTCGGAAGCGGTGGTCTGCGTTATCTGTTAGCTCGGGAAGTTGGCTGTGAATCAGCAATGGTGAACCTACGGGCCCGGTGGCTGGTTTCTCGTCCCTCGCTCCCGCTGCGTCCGGCTTTTCAGCCGACTTTTCCTTGGCGGCCGAGTCCTCAGCCTTTGACTCGGATGTCTTCTCGGGCTCAGCCTTCTTTGACTCTCCAGCCTCCTCCTTTACGCCATTGGGCCCCGACTTCTTCTCCTCGCCAGCCCCATTGACCCCGTTGGTGGAGGCACAGGGAGGAGCCGGGCCATCGCCGGCGAGAAGCTTGTTCCACTTATCCAGCAGCGTTTGCGATCGCTTTTTGAACTGGAACTCCTCCTCGCGAGGAATGGAGTCCAGCTTGAGGATTGCCTTGAGCACCTTGTTGATCTTGGTCGCCCGAATGATGGAGACTTCGAGATCGACAAAGTTTTCGAGCACGTTGATGAATTCCGACATGACCTTCATTTCGTTTTCCTGGGGCTGCTGCTCCCTGGTAAGGAGACCTCGCTGGAGCTTATGGCGGAGGTACAACACCTCTTTCTGCAGACGGGTTAGAAACAAGCCTCATACTGGTTACCGATTTCATAAACAACAACGTACCTCTTTGCGCGCATGTCGCTCCTCTGCGGTCATCTTTACTTCCTTGGGAGCCTCGGCCATCTTCTCGCCACCATCCTTGGCCTTCTTGGGCTTCGCCTTGACGGATTTCGCCGTAGAACCACCTGCGGACTTGGGCGTGGCAGCGCCGTTTGCTGTCTTCGGCGTAGACGACGTGTTAAGCTTAATCTTCGGCTTCTTGACAGAGTCGGGTCGTTGCGGGGTCTATGGCGGCAACACGTCAGTCGCTGCGGTAACAGTTCCCTCGATGATTCGGTGGTACTCACGCTGGTGTCATCCTCCGCCTTTCGCTTCTTCGACATGGCGGACTTGGGAGCCGCGTCGGCATCCTCCATGTCCGCGTCCTCCTCCCCGTCCGCAGGCTTGCCCTTGCCCTTCTTCGGCTTCTTTGGAGTAGCAGCAGCTTCCATCCTGGCCTGCTCTTGAGCATGCAGCTCCTCCTGGAAGTTCTTCAGAATCTCCTGGTAATGCTCCACGGCGTTGTGTTCAGCGGCGAGTTCAAACGCGGCCTTGAGGTCTTTTCGCATCTTTTCGGTGATGGAGTCCTTCACCTTCTCTGCGGTGAGCTCGGAGAGAGCAGTGTTCTGGACCCAGCCGCTTTGGATGCGCGTCAGCAATCATGATGCACCTCTAGTGGCGACTCTCGAGCTACTCACAATTCGTTGGTGTACAGGTACATGACGGGGAAGCTTCTGTCGTGGACTCGCTTGCCTCCGTCGGCATAGGCCTCGGCGTAGGTGCCATCTTGTCTCGCGGCAGAGACGGGACGGCTGGTGATAAGAGCTTGTGGAAGCATGCTCTCACTGCAGACGATGGCCGGCCAGGCTGGGAAGCCCTTGAGCTTCACCAAGAAGTGGTCACCGGGCTGTGCATCGGTGTGGGTGAGACGCGCCTTGGATCCCTTCCTGTTGAGGGCCTTGGCCTTGGACTCGCCAGCGGCAGACTTGCGGCGGCCACCTTTGGCTTTGGAGGCAGGAGTCTCGGCAGCAACAGCCGTGGGGGCCGCCTCAGCCTTAGCTTGAGGTGCTGCGTCTGGCTTCTGCTGCTCTTTCTCAGTCTTCTCGGTCGCGTTGTCGGCAGATTTGTCCGCGCTCGCAGGCTCATTGGGTTCTGGTCCACGCGACGAGTTAGCGCGATGCTGGTCAATGGGGGCGAAATGGGGCGGCGCGAGACTCGCACAGTTGAAGCAATTGGTGCTCCTCCGCGGCGAGACGAAAACGAAATGCGCAGGATGCGTCGTGTTGGCGTGATGCAAACTTACCCTCGGAGGCCACCGCGCCGTCCTTGGCAACCTCGCCCTCGGGCTTCGATTCCAGCTTGCCGCTCAATTCCGCTTCGCCAGCTGTGGTGTCGGCAACAGAAGCTTGCTTAGCGCACTCGACGGGCGCAGCCGCCTCGGGCTTCTCGGTGGGCTTGTCTGCCATGGCGCACGAGAGATGGTGATGGGCGGCGCGAGGTGCTCAGGCAAGGGGGGGAGAGTCACACCAGCTTCAGCGGCTCGACGAGCAGCTCTGAAATGGACTCGAAACGCGTTGCGAGTCGCGTAGCGTGCAGTGAACGAGGGCGCAAAAGCGTGTTGCGCGATGAAGCCTGGCGTTGTGAAGATGGATTGCGCTGGTGGCAGATCCCAGCTTCTCCCGCGTTTGGTGCTTGGTGATGTGGGTGACGAAAGAAAAAACACCGGAGGGAAGGTTGGCGGCCAGAGGAGGAACTTCAAACGTCACCACAGAGGGCGTCACGTGACGCGCGCCGTCTCGCCCATGAGGCGCGCGACGGCAACAAGAAAGGTGATCCAACCATTCGGGCCGCATGGGCAACGGCCGATAGAGTGGCTCAGCCAGGGCCGCCAGCACCGACTTGTAGCGAGACCAGCAACTATGGCCAATTTGCCGCGTCACGCCTCCTTGGCGACCTTCGTATCTGACCCATCCAAACCCTCTTCCCAGCCGCCGAACCCCAGCTCGCGCCTTGAGCCCGTGGTTTCACGGCCATGCGTCCTCACAACTCCAGTTTTGCCCCGGCAACCCCTCGCAAAGAGTATATCCTCGTCACGCCGATTCGCCTTCAATCACCGGAGCCGATTGGCGGGTTTGCGCATACTCTTGATGTGTTGTTACATTACCACGGCGGTGAAATTGTCTCCGGAAACACGGACGCCCCATCCTCTATCCCTCGTCTTCATCGTCCTCGTCCTCGTCTCCGTCCACATCCATTCCCTCCGTCGCAGTCACCGCAAACTCCCGTTCCTGATCCACCCCGACGTAGCTGTCGCTCATGAGGAATAGCTTGAGATTGTGCTCGCCGGCCGTTGGCACAGTGTACTCGAGGCGTACGTTCAGCTCGCGCCCGATGGTGACTCGCTTGATGGCCAACAGATTCCGCGTTTTGTCGTCCCCAACCACCAGCCACCAGTTCTCGATCTTCTTGGCCGGGTAGAACGGGGCGTGCACCGTCGAGTCGTACTCTTCGTCATCGTCATCGACGTTTCGCGCGATCTTGATGTCAAGGTACGCCGGCTCGCCCGCCCGGATTTCATCCTCATCGAGGACCTCGTGCTCGAGCTCCAGGTCAGGATACTTGTTGTTTGTAAAGTTCGCCGCCTGTGCCAATTGCTTTTGCGAGAGACCCAGACTCTTCACCAGGTTCTTGTGCTCCGGGTTGTCATCGGGGTTCATGCCTTCCATGAAGTCGAAAATGTCCTTGATTCTGTAAAACTGTTAGCATCCTGCGCTTACAGAGGATGGACTTGATATTAACTTACCCAAACTCGTTTGCGACCTTGACGACGTCCGGCGCAAAGTGTGGAATCTGCTTGAGAGGACTATCCCTGTCCCACATGGCCTGCACAACCATCTGCGACATCTCCATGGCGTTCATGGCGTTGAGATGGCCGTCCGACGAGAGAATGTCAACCATGGCGCTGAGGAGGCTGAGCACTCTCGACAAGAGCACTTCTTGATCCTTGGCCAGATCAATTGGAAGCTGCATTCTCGAGAAATGGGCTTGGAGCAGCACAAACGTCTTGAAATGAGGAGAATCATAGACCGCCTGCGACATCTTGACGGGGATACGGTCGTAGATGCGGCGGAGGAGGCCATCCTCGTGCCGGCGAACCTGGATGGACTCGAACTCGGTAGCAGACGTAACGATTTCCAGGATGCCCTTGAGTTTTGTGCGAGCGCTCAGCGACAGAAGGAAAGTCTGCATCGTAATGTATGAGATGTTGTAGTAGGCGCCAATCATGGCTGCGTTCTGGGGTGCCACCGTGCCATCATCTTCGTCGAAGTCGATGATCTTGGACTCGCTCAGTTCGCGCAGCGTCGTCTCCACAAGGTCCGACATGAAGTTGCTCAGGCCCTCGTGAGTCGTGCTTGTGAGGCCGTAGTAGCTGGGGTTTGCCAACAGCCGTCGGTAAAAGTATGTGAACGTGGTCCAGTTGATGGCGTCGTCGCCAGACTCGATCATCTTTGTGCTGATCTCGGTGACAAAGGCATCATGAAGATAATGGTGTAGATGCGACTCCACAGGCAGTGCCTCGGTCATGAACTTCCTGTAGTACTCGCGTTTTACCTGCGGGACCATGAGCACGCCACGGGAGCGGCCGTCCTTGGAGGGGCGCAGCGACTTTCCAAACATCTGCAGCACTTCGCTGAGAGGGTAGTCCACGTATCTGTGCTCTCGGCCCTCAAAGTATTGGGTTCCCATCACGACGACGAGATGAGCGGTGCTGGTCAGCTCCCAGCAAACATCTCTCGATGCCACGAGTACTTGAATGGCGCCATTGTCATACAGATGCTTGACAATGCGCTTGTCGCTCTGGCTCAAGGCTTCGTGGTAGTACCCGATTCCATGCGACAACGCCTCTGCGAGGGCTTCTTCATGGATACGGTCGAGCAGCAGCCGCATCTGTTCGACGTCGACGTGGAGGAAGCGGTCTTCGTCGTCATCCGCAACGCAAGCGGCCAACAAGTCGCGTGCGGTGCCTCGGGTTTGCTTCCGACTGGGCACGAACACCATGGCCGGCCTGTCCGGTGACAGCTGAGTGATCGCCGCATAGGTAGGCTTAGCCATCGCTAACATAAGCGACGGGAAATGAGGGTTTGAGAAGGATTGAATGTGCATGTCCATCGTCACGGGCCGGACGTGAGGGGCGAAGTTGTAGATTTCATGTTTCTTGGCGTCAATCCACTCTCCAATGTCCCGGGCGTTGGCCAGAGAAACGCTGAGTGCAACTATCCTCATGGGGAGCTCCGTCTGGGTTCGAATGTAGTGCATGCGAGAGACGATTATTTCGTAGACGTAGCCCATGTAGCCTCCGAGGAGGTGAAGGTCGTCCGCAATCAAGAGCTCGACCGTCTGGACGTTCTTCCGACGCTTCCACTGCCTTGACAAGACGTCCCATTGTGTCGGCGTTGCGAGAATCAAGTCACCCTTCTCCAGAAGCTTAAGATCGGTCGCTGTCTCGCCGGTCAACTTCACGATCTCCTTGGCGCCATTCAGATGCGCCAGTCGCTTCTTCCAGTCCTGGAGCCGAGAGTCGATGAGCTCCTGGAAAGGTGCGATGTACAAGGCTCGTCCTGCACCGGTGTTTGTCCAGTGGCGAAGTAGCGCAAACTCGGCGCAAACAGTCTTCCCGCTACCCGTAGGAGCCCCGACGAATACATTCTGGTCTCCCTTGTACAGCGAGTTGAAGGTCTGCGTCTGAATCCTGTTGAATTGCTTCCAGTCCGGATACAGATCAACATAGCTTGCGACCTTGAGCGCAGCAACAGGGAGGGACTGCAGTTCGAGAAGCTCGGTGTGAGGAGGAAACTTCTCGGGGAGTATGAGCTTCTGGAAGGGGACAGCGACCCTCGTCTCCGAATGCATCCATCTATCCGAGATGACGGAAACGAAGTAGTTCGGCGGCATCGGGTCGGTAATCGGAACTGTGAAATCCACAATGTGCTCGTTCGACTCAGCTTCGGCGTAGTCCTTTCGTAGCAGAAACGTGTCGTGGAAGAGAATGTCTTCGCCATCGCTGTCTTCCACAATTATCCAGAAGTTCTCAGCCGCACCGTGTACACTGTCATCCCACTCGAAGTTGGGGGTGATGCTAAGCTCAACCCTGAGCATCGATCTCGTCATCGGTTGGACTTGAGCCTGCACATCCACTCGTGGGAACTTGGCCACGAATCCGCAGACCGTACGGCCGGCCCTGGGCATTCCCAAGAGCTCGCCCATGCGAGGCGGGTCGAGGTCGAAGTAGCTGCTCCATGACACGTCGATTCTCTCGGCCTTTTGGATAATATCTCGAGGGCAGGCGGGGAATTGGCGCAAGGGGGACATTGTCGGCCACATTCGCTTCTCGGCCATCTTGCACAGATCCAAGGCAGTCTTTGCAACCGAGGCCCAGCCTTTCTTCAGAGCGATCTCGAAAATAGCTCGGAGGATTCGTCCAGCACTTTGCGTCACGTACACCATGTCTGCCATGAGCGCCAGGCCATCAAGCTTGAGCCGAGAAATGTAGGCCTGCAGGAGAACATTGATCTTGGCATGAGGCTCCTCGATGGTCTCCTTCACAGGTATGGGAACCCTGCCCAACAGCTTTGCCAGCTCCAGCTTCTCGTCCTGCCGCACCGGGATATACTTGAACTCCGCGCTGAGAGCAAAGACTCGGAAGAGCTCAATGGTGTTGATGGATGGCTCGATGAGGTTGTTGTAGGTGTTCATGGAGCCAAAAGTGATGTAGTAGTGAGAGGCAATCCGGCCAAGTTCGGTCGACTGGAGCTTGCCCATCTTGTCGTCGTACTTGATGAGGTTCGATTGTCGAAGTAGAGTCGCAGCAGAGTGAATGAGGTCGACGCGTTTCTGTTCGAGGGCCTCGTCGTCCTCGTACTCGGCGCCGACTTGGTATAAGCCTGGCGATCGGAGCATCCGAACGAAGAGATAGGTGTACCCAAGCCATTCGACACCTTCATCCCGAGTCCTCACATTGCCAAGAACAATTTCGGCGTTGAGGTTGTCCACCAGCTTGCTGACAAACTGACTCTCTATTGGGAGCTGCTGGTTGAGGAGCGAAAGGTAGTATTGTATCTCGCTCTGGGTCGTGATGATGATGCCCTCGCCGTAGGTATCGAACTGCGGTCGTCCCGCACGGCCGAGCATCTGAAGGACGTCCTGGGGGCTCAGCTCGACCCAGCTGCCCTTCTCCGGCGAGTACACTTGCGTTCCCTTGATGATGACTGTGTGGGCCGGCAGATTCACACCCCAGGCAAGTGTGGCCGTGCACACGAGAACCTGAATGGCTCCTCGAGCGAACAAATCTTCCACGTCTGTCCTGTCAATGCGGTTCATGCCAGCGTGATGAATACCGAAGCCATAAGGCAGAATATCCTTCAAATCTCTGTCCGTTGCCTGGCTCGAGGCTTCATTGAGCACTTCTCTGCTTCCAGCGTCGTGTCGGAGGATCTGATTGATTGTGTCCATCTCCAGAGCCTTGTCTCGGATGTACTTGGCGGTCTTGGCGGTCTCCTTGCGCGAGTGGACAAAGATGAGCATCTGGTTTCTGTTGGTTCCCACGTGCTCCAGCACTTTGTTATATGTCACATCGTTCATCGTCTTCAGTTGCTTGATGGCTTTGCGGTCCGTCACGCCAACAAACTCCTGCCGGAGTGGGCAGGGCCGAAAGGATCCATCGAAATGGAACAGGCCCTTGTTCATGTCCACTCGCAAAAAGCTCGCCACGTCCCGGTAATTTGGAAGGGTGGCGGACAAGCCGACGAGCCGTACTGGCTCACCAGTCTGCTCAGTCTTGCGAATCGTTCTGCTGACAATGCTCTCAAGGACAGGCCCTCTGTCATCGTGAAGCAAGTGGATTTCGTCGATGATGACCAGACGCACAAGGTTGGTGTAAGAGAGGTCGTTGGCCTTTCTGGTGATGACATCCCACTTCTCAGGGGTCGTCACGATAATCTGGGTCTCCGCGATTTGCTGCTTCGTGAGCTGGCGGTCACCGGTCAGCTCTGAAACGCGAACGCCATAAGGCTCTAACCGCTTCCCAAAGTTTCCGACTTGTTCCTGCACAAGCGCCTTCAGAGGGGCAATGTACACGATCTTGAAAGCATCCAGGTCGATATCGCCAGTCTGGGGGTTGCGGTTCTTGCCAAGCTCCCGTAAAATGGTCAACATGGCGACGTTCGTTTTACCACTGCCCGTGGGTGCACAAATGAGCATGTTGCCATCATCTTCGAACGCCGAGGGGAAACACTTCGACTGGATCTTGTTGAGCGACTTGGCGGTGCTGAAGGGACCTCGAGCCCACTCGGGCATGTCGGTAATGGGTATTAGAATGTCGTCCGGTTCACTTCGCTTCTTCGGAGGAGGAACGTGAATCTCTTCGTAGCCCTTGAAGGTTCGCTTTGTCGAGCCTTCGGGCAGTCTCACTTTTGGGTTCGTCATTAGATGATTGCCTTGGTCGAACACCAAATTGTCGAGGTTGATGAGTTTTCTGGGTTGCAGGCCGCCGACGAGGCAGCCCTCTGACTGTTCAGGCTTCGAGTTGCCTGCCACGAGGGATGCTGGCACGTCGATGTCCATCTTTATGTCCGTCTTTCGCTTCTTGTCATCGTCCCCAGCGCCTTCACCTCGAAGTTCGTTCAATACTCTCTGCTGGCCTTCGGAAGCAATCTCCCTCTCAACGTTGGCTCGCAGCTCTGCAGTCTCCGCCCGAGCCAGCTTCGTGAGCCAGTAGACTTTCTCCCTGTTTGCCACAAGCTTCTGAACAAGCTCATGGTGCTCAAAATCAAATAGTTCCATGAGATCATTCTCGATCTCTCGAAGCGACTTCTCCTCGCCGTCGGCCACATCAGGCTGGCCAGACAGGATATGTAGCGCTACTTTCGTTTTATCGGTTTGCTCATGTGCATCGGGGTATAGAGTTCCGATTTGCCGCTGCAACCAAAAGGCGTCAATATCTCGCGCGGGTATTGAGCGTGTGTCGACATCTCTGCTGTCGGCTCCTAAACCATTGGCCTTCAGGGCCGCATCTTCATTATCGGTGGCCGCGTCGGCGGCCTCGGTCGCATCTAGGTTTTCTTCGTCATCCTGGTCACCGGCTTCGTCCTCTGACGATTCTTCATGCACCTCGTTGACGACGTTGTCATTATCATCCTCCTCTTCGTCATCAAAAGTCACCGCAACACCCTGACGTTCGTCCATCTCGGCTTCACCGTTAGCATCACCCATGTCGATGTCGTCGTCGTCGTCTTGAGCATCGTAGTCCGTAATCTTCTTTCCGAGGTTTACCAGCTCATTGAACTGTTTTGGGCTCAAGGCTGCGCCAAGAATGTCATCAACCTCTTTCTTCTTGTCGAGGTCCTTCATGTCGTCGTCCTTGAGGTACTCCAAGACGGCGTCAGCGGCGCTGCGAACCACTTCATGGGGAACGTCGCCCAAGTTGCCCGCCACCAATGTGAGAATAAGGTCGAAAGTCGCCCGTGTCGCCGGTGTTCGGGGTCGATACGTGATTCCCTCGATCAGCGCGTCATGAGCGCCGAGCAATCCTGTTCCTCTCGGCTGAGAGGCTTCTGCCTTGAGCTTCCGTTGCTCTCGTAGCAATATGTCTTCGCCGTCTCTGAGTTTGCCCCTTTCGATGTCGGGCAATCCGGGCTGCTTCTTCTGCCTTGGTGCCTCCTCGCGGGCAACCCGACCACCCATGTCCTTGATGCTCAGCCGTCCTGCAAGTGACTCGGGGTCGCCCGTGGCCTCGTCGGTTCGTCGCGTGACAAACCGACGGTCCGCCTGGAGAACCAGGTTGGACATGGCCGAGTACTTGTACTGCGAGACATCGCGGTGAGGATCCGACATCTTGGGTCGTGTTTCGAGGGTCTCGCGGGGGGGATAACGCCGATGTTCTCGAGGAAAGCTCGGGGGAGCTCGACCGTTAAATCACCATGTGTTTGCCAGCTGGACGGAGAACGCGCAGCGCAGATCCAACAGGCAGCTGCCCAGGTGACTCGGAGCTGTGCGGTTGATGGTATCTTCCGTCACCCTTTCATTCGAGATATCGGCGAGTCGATAAATTTCAGAACCCAGCCTTCTGGGCCATAGCCTTGGGAGGCAAAATCAAACTAGTCCGGTTTTGGCTAGTTTGAAGCGCCACAGGTGCCTCTTGCACCAGCCACAAGCCACCTTCTCTTGGGGAACGCCACGATGAAGCTCTCTCGCGCGTTGTTGATCTCAAAATGACACGACAACCATGGCCTCCCCCGCTGAAACCATATCAAAGCTCCAAGCCGGCCTTGAACAATACATCAAGCCCCGGGAGCAGGTCAACTACATCAGGCGCATCCTGGCGCTGCAGTTGGGATCCTACACCGGAGAGCGCCCAGCTGTGCCGCCACTGTCATTGGCAGACAACAGCACACACCATGTCAACGCCGGTACCGAAGTAAAAGGCGTCCAAAAGGAGTACCTCGAGGCCCTGCATGCCAACATTGCCGCTCATCGCCAGTTTGGCGAGGCTTTACAAGCAGGCAGACCGAAAGACGATCCGCAGTCGAAACCACCGAGCATCGGGTCTGAGCTCTTGGAAGAACGGCTTGCTCTGCTGAAGCTCCAGCAGAAGCGAGAGTGCCTTTTGGCTATCCAGCGGTCTCTAGATTGCCTAGCCGAGAATCTTCCTTTTGCTCAAAGCCTCCTGGACACGGATGAAATATTCCAAGACGCAACGGCTCTCCCAAGTGTGCCAGGAGCCGTCATCAACAGCTTCGTGGCCAAGCAAAGCTCGGCTCAACCGGATCTTCAAGTCTGCGTAAACCAGCTGGAGAAGGTGGTGTTGAGAGCCAAGTTGCTCTTGAAGCAAGAAGAACGTCTACTTGCTGAAGCCAGGGCCAGATCCAAGAGCAAGCCGGACGTCGTCAGCAATGGCGCCAAACTGGAGGCTCTCAACACAACGCGCAACGAGTTGATCAATTGGATCGAGACGGAGTTGAGCAAAGCATCGGCCGATGAGCCCGACGAAAACGCCCAGGATACTGGGCACACACGTGGCCCGGGATCAGAAGCCGATCAAGCAACGATCGTGACGCAACTCCGCCAAATAAAAGACAAATACATAAGATACGTCGCCGCTAGAAAAACCCTTCTTGCGTTGGCAACACACAATCCGCAGCCATCAATACCACCACCCACTCAGCAAACCAGTTCCACGAAGCATGGCAATGATGACAACCCGGAGCCGGGCAACTACCTCCTCAAACCATACGTTGAGGCCTTGCTTTCCATCTCAAGACACCAGAAGGCTGCGATTGCTCACAAATCCCACATGAAGTCGGTTTTGAGCAAGCACAACAAGGACACGTGCCAAGTACTTGGTCATCTTGCCGAGGAGAGCCAGTTGCTCCCGTCGTATCCCATGAAGGACTCGCTGCGGCGGCGGTCCGGCATTCGCGATGAGATATCCAACAAGGTGTCTGACCGGCCCGATATTTCAGCTTGCATCAAGCCGTGGGTGTTTGCCGCCGACTCGGCCAAGATTGCCACGCTGGAGGCGGTCGCGGAAACCATCGAGGGCGGACAGATTGCCCTGGAAAATTCCATGAAGTCTCTTCAGGATATCGATCACCTCCTGGGGCAGGGTGAGGACGCAGTGGCGGATGAGACAGCCGCTATAGAGCCTTCAGATAAGGACGTATTGTTGAGCAGCGAAGGAAACAAGGCCGCCGCTACTAGGAGGCACTCTGAGAAGAAGGCGGGACCATCACGGCAGAAAGGCGACCCTTGGTCACGGTTACACGGAAATCTTGGTCTAATCGGCCACGGCGATGAAGATTAATGCACCCCAAATGCAAAATGTTGTTGACGGCATGGGCTGCTATGCACCGCCCATCTTTTCCGCCTGACTTGCCCTAACGCCACCCGGTATCAAACCAAACTCCAGGTATCCTTTAAGCGCTGGTTAAATAGGTGCATGTTTATTGCCTAATGATGGCTGATATTCTCATTGCCAGGTCTAGGATCGACAGGTGCTCGTCCGCCCCATCTACGAGCCTCTTGTCGACTTCGGAAAAGACCATGACGATTTTGTTCTTTTGAACGTCGGGGATGGTCTCATCCGTCGTGAGCTCTTGATATAACTGTAAAAACTGTCAGTAATTGGTGTTTGTTTGTTGGTTGAAGGAGATTGCCGCACCTGAGATACCACCTGCGTTGCGCTCCAGCCATCGGCAACCATGTCCTCCACCACCTTGGAGACAGATTGATACGTCTCTCCTGCTCCACGTGGACGCATCGCCTTGACGAGCTCGTCGATTGTCGGTTCGGGGATCACGCCTGCGATATCTTGGACAATCTTAACAGTGACCGGTATCTTGTCGACGTCCATCTGCTCGTCGCCTTGGCCATCCGTTCCAGGAACACCGGCGCCAACCAGCCGGGCAGCGCTCTGCAGGAAGGTGATGGCTTTTCGCAAATCTCCCTCGCTACATTTGATGAGCGCATCAATGGCTCCATCCTGCAGTGGCACTCCTTCGGCTTGTGCGATATCATCCAGTCTCCTCTTCGCGTTGCCCTGGTCCAAACTCTTGAAGCGGAACTTGCTACACCGACTGGCAAGTGGGTCGATGATGCGAGTCACGTAGTTACAGATTAAGCAGAAGCGCGTGATCTTGCTGTATGTTTCCATGGTGCGGCGCAGAGCACTCTGTGCATCTTGCGTCATGCTGTCGGCTTCGTCGAGGATGATGATCTTGAATGGCGGGCAGGGATACTTGTTCTTGGAGGATGGCGATGGGTTGGTCAATTGCATGCGCGCAAAGTTCTTGACCTTTTCTCGGACGATGGAGATGCCACGCTCGTCGGACGCATTGAGCTCGAGCACTCTGGATTTGATCATTTCCGGGCCGTAGAGCTCTTTCGCGAGAGCCAGGATGGTGGACGTCTTGCCGGTGCCGGGAGGGCCATAGAAGAGCATGTGCGGGAGCTAGGAAGCAGGGTAAGACATTGTGTTCTCATGCGTCGAAGACTGCACCCAGGAGACGTACGTTGGAGGCTTGCAGCGTCCTTTGAAGGACGTTGACTGTGTGATCTTGGGCGGTGACATCGTCGAGTGTCTTGGGTCGGCTGTAAAGAGCACGGTGAGTACGCGGAGAGGCACACAGGAGGATGGGAAAGCGTACTATTTCTCCACCCATGGCTGATTCCTGGCATCGACTTGGCGTTGGCTCTTCTGGTCCGCGGTGCCATTGGAGGCGGCGGCGGCGGCCTTTCGGGCCTTGAGGTCAAAGAAGCTGGCCATGATGCACCGCAGATGCACTGTCGACAGGCGAATGCGATGAGCTGCCGGAAGGAGACGCGGAGGCAGAGGTTGGGACCGAGATTCTCTGTAGTATTCGCAGGGAGGCAGTTTGGTATGGCATCTAGATGGAAGACAGGAAATCGATTAACGCGTCGTCGGCTCCAATGGCGCGACATTTTTGTGGAGCAGTGCGACCAGTGGAGCACGGCTATTACAGCAGGCACCGCAGGCACCGCAGTGGAAGACAGGCACTGGAAGCCACCATGGACCCCTGCGACAGGCGACCCAGTGTCTGCACTTCGTCAACGGCCAAGTATCAAGCTTTGTTACCACACGGCCACGAGGGTACGTGGGCCACGCTCCGAGGGAGAGAGGGCGTTCAGTCTCATGGGTGGTAGCGAAAGTACTGCGGTGATGGCCAAGTACTGCACGACGTTGCGCGTGTGTGAACGACGGGGCCAGGAAAGGCTGTTGTTGGACATAGGTTCACGTTGAGGAACAGTCGCGAAAGAAAGGAGTGCAAAACGTTTGGCATACATATTCATCGACGTCCCTATGCCCATAAAATGGGAGAGCGATGGCATCCTGGAAGACAGGGGGTGATGAATCGCAAGCTCGACAAGAGAGCCAGCATAAACATAGTTCAATACCTTTTACTCGTTATAGGCTTCCAGGCCATGGATGGCCCTAGATAGCCCTCGAGCTTTTAACATGCAAGGCATCCACCGCCGACTCCTTGCCCTGTCTAAAGCATGACACAATACCTAAACGCCAATCAATGCAAGCTCGTCTCTCCTTGGCCGTGATCCTCCTGTGCTCATGGCAGGATATTGACATCAGTCGTTCTTCATGTGCGCGTAAAACCACCTCCCAGGAGCAGCAGCAGCAGGAGGAGGAGCAGCACTTGTCCGCCATCACTTCCTGCCCTTGGCCTTCTTCTCTATCCGGTCCTTGCTAGGCGCATACGGTGCCGCCACACCAGGGTACCTCTCCTGCTTGCCGTCACCTTTGAACTCGTACGTCCCGTTTGCGCCAATGGAAGCAGGCGTGCCCTGGGCTGGGCGGGAAACTTGCTCGGCATGGAGCTTGTCGAGCGATGGTCCAACCACGGCGTATTGGGACCAGTTGATGGGCGGGCAGCGAACGATGGTTTGTGGTTGTGGCAGGGCAGCCCATTCTCTCGCTCGCGGTTTGCTGTTCTCGCCGGCGTCTTCATCGGAATCCTCGTCGTCCTCATCGTCATCGTCCGTGGTATGTCGAGCCGCATCTCCCCGGGAATTGATCCTGCCCACCGCCAAATCCCTCATAAACGCCTCCGGATCCCCCAGCGCCTCGTCCTTGACCCTGCTCAGGGCCTGTATGTCGGCCGTCGCACGCGTCCTCTGCACCTGGAGCACCGAGATGGCTGACCTGAGGGCAATGGCGTCCGGGTTGGAGTCGAAGTCGATGGGTTCCGGCGGCGGCGGCGCGATGCCGACCTGGTCGGGCTGGGAGTACGCGTACGCCTGGCGCGTGGCCGGCGGCTGGAGCGGCTGAAGGGTGGTTGCTTCAGGGAGGCGTGTCGGGGGCAGGGTGGGCGTGATGGGCGAGACGGGAGGTGGCGGGATGGGCTCCCGGTCCGGGTTGGAGGTGGAGACTGAGAGGTTCGGCTGCGGCATGGCGAGACGGAACGAGCTTGCTGGCGAGCAGCCCTGTGCGTTGTTGGAACCTCTACGTTACGGAAGGGGACTGGGAGCAAGGTGAAGCAGCCAAGAAGCCGACCCTGTCTCGCGCGGCAGTTTGACAGCAAGGTGTGGCGCCAGGTCAGCCAGTATTGCACATGAAGGTGGCAAACTCTGGGTGAGACAACCTTTCTGCAGGGCGCGCATAACCTCACAATATTCGTCATTGCCCCACCGCTCCGTCTAGCAGGGGCCCAGCCGATCCATATGCCCCTTTAAGTTAGCCGTGTTTCACACACAAATCTGAGCAATAACAGATCCAACAGCCTGCTCAGCTCGACACAGACAGTGACCGCACAACCTAACTACGGTCGATTGAAGCTATCACGATAGCAGCGGCGCCGCCTACGGGATTCATTGATGTAGTTTATATGCCTCTCGTCTTCGAGTGCTGGCTACTATAGCCTCATAGACCTTGCCTTTAGACCGACTCTTCGTGCTTTTTCCCAAGTAGCGATAGTTGTGGAGGGTATTTAAAAATAACGCGTGGCTTCTATGACTGTTAGAAGTCTCTCTAACTATCAGGGCCAGCCTTCAAAGAGCAGGGATCGTATTTGAACAGCCGTTCGAGGAATATCAGCACATTCGTACGTGTTGTCTCTGAATAGCTTCGCTTAATGCGTTTGATCGGCGCTATTACCTTCCGTTGACGCTTAGAGAAGTCCACGGGCGCGCTTCCTCGTGACGTTAGGGCTGATCGACTGCAAAGGCATGAGAATGAGGCAAACTCGTACAGGTAGTAGAGACCGCCGCCGCCGCCGCCTCGAGGCGTCGGCTGAAGGCATCGCCAAAAGCAAAAAAAATACAATCTCGGCAACCTGTCTAGCTAGATTGGCG
>NRSZ01001072.1:2323-17697 GCA_002901185.1 Tolypocladium capitatum | reverse complement strand
CCGCTGCTCCCATGCCGCTGCTCCCATGCCGCGCCGCCCGCCAGCTGTCGGAGAGGCTGGAGGCCAGCCAGCCTCGCACACCTGGTGGAGCCGCTGCCTGCCGAGCTCGCCACCACGCAGAAGCCTCAAGCCTCCACTCCTGCTGCCACTTCGGCGTCAGCGCCCGCTTCCCCTGCAACCCACCCTGCGACCCTGGCAGCTCGACGTGCAACGGCGCACCGGCAGAGGGCCCAACGGTTCATCGTAGAGGATCCGCGGGTTTACGAGCACGAGTAATACTACCACGTTCCCTGCCCCGGGCGGCGGGCGGCGAGGAGGGGATACTTTCTTTTTCGCGTCTTCCGCCGCCTCCTGTCGCGTTGGCCGTTCGCCTCCGATTAAGATTGAGCTACTCCGTCCCTTGCGACGCTTTGATTAGACCCGGGCGGCGCCTTGCTCTCTGACTTTCCGATCACCACCACCGATCCAGCAACGCCGCGAGCGCATTCCACAACGGCGAGCAGCACCGCAGCCGGCCGAGGCGGACGCATTGGACGCGAGCCGCGCAGCGCACAGAACAAGCCGCGACGCAACGCTCTCGCCCCATTGCCAGCCTCGCGGCCTCGCCTTGCTCTGCCTGACCCCGGGTCGCCTCCTCCCGACGCTGTCCGGCGGCCGCGCGGCCGCGACTTCAACCCACCATGTGCTTCGGCAGCCGCGAAAAGAACAACAGCGGCGCTGCCCGCTCGCGCGACATCGACCGGGCCATTCGCCAGGATGAGAAGCGCTTGGCCAGAGAAGTGAAGTTGCTCCTGCTAGGTGAGCTCTGCAGCAGCAGCCCCCCGGCTTGCCCGCGGCCATGCTGTGTGACCGCCGTCGCTGACCTGCCGTGCGCGCCCAACAGGAGCCGGAGAGTCGGGGAAGTCGACGATTCTCAAGCAGATGAAGCTCATCTACTCCCAAGGCTTCAACAAGCACGAGAGGCTGGAGTGGAAGCCCGTCATCTTCACCAACATCGTCCACTCGTTCCGCACCATCCACGAGGTCATGACGGAGCTAAACTACCATTTCGACAACCCAGAAAACGAGGTGAGCTTCTCCCCGCCGCCGTAGATGCCCGTGGAGCGTGGAGCGTGGAGCGTGGAGCGTGGAGCGTGCGGCGCCGCGCGGCGCCGAGAACGCTGAGGCAGACGGACCCCGCGCTGACTGACTCGTCCGTCCGACTTGCGCAGAAACACATGTCCCATATTCTCGTGGACAACGAGGTTAGCCTCGAGGAGAAGCTGCCGCAGGATTATTTCGAGCCAATCAAAGCGCTGTGGCAGGATGGCGGCGTCAAAGCGGCCATGTCCAAAGGCAACGAGTATGCGCTGCACGACAACCTGGCGTAGTATGTCTCAGTTCGCCCCATCTGCGACCCCCATCTCTGATGCAGCTAACTCGGCCGACGCAGCTTCATTGACGACATGGACCGCTTATGGGCCGACGGGTACGTGCCCAGCAACCAAGATCTTCTCCGCTCGCGATTAAGGACGACGGGCATCACCGAGAGCGAGTTCGACCTGGGCCAATTAACGTACCGCATGTTTGACGTGGGTGGCCAGAGATCGGAACGGAAGAAGTGGATCCACTGCTTCGAGAACGTCAACTGCCTGCTGTTCCTCGTCGCCATCAGCGGCTATGATCAATGCCTGGTGGAGGACAAGGATGGGGTAAGGCAACATGACCAAGCCGGGCTGTCGTCGATTGAGGCACCGTGAGCTGACGGTGAGCTGCAGAACCAAATGAACGAGGCCCTGATGCTCTGGGAGTCCATCGCCAACTCGCACTGGTTCGCGAAATCGTCCATGATCATCTTCCTCAACAAGATGGATCTCTTCAGGGAGAAGCTCCCCCACAGCCCCATCACGAGGTACGGGTTCACCGACTACCACGGGCCCGAAGGCGATTACAGGTCGGCCAGCAAGTACTTCCTCGACAAGTTCATCGCGCTGAGCCGTAACCCCGAGAAGGAGATTTACGGACACTTTACCAACGCGACGGACACCAACCTGCTAAAGATCACCATGGGATGTGTGCAAGACATGATTATCCAGCGCAACCTGAAACAGCTCATCCTGTGAAGACGACGGTTCCGTGGACCGATTCTTGGCCCTTTACGATTCGTCTCTCCACACCGGAGATGTCACGGCATATATGCTTTCTGGGCAACGACGCGCTCGCTCCAACACGCCGCGGCCGTTGGATCGAGTTTGTATGAGTTTTTGGATCACGGCCGGTATTTTGTTTTCTCTGTTGCCTATTTGCATCTTGGGAGTTTTTCAGCTTGAAAGCGGCGGAGCACGTACGAGTCCTTGCTCGGAGCTGGTGCGCCGTTCACGCTCGGCACAGAGGGGAAGACGAGGCGATGAGGCTCGCCCCGGGGCTTGCAGACGTACCCTTGTTGGGGGATATCTGAGGTCTCCAGGCAGAAGACAAACGGAGATGAGGGGTAAAGGCAAAGCCATTCTGGCAGCTGGATGATCCGGGAGACTGGGTAATGGGGCAGCTGATTTGCGAATGATACCCAGACCCTCGAGTCGGGAGCGCCTGTCTGCCTCGCAGGCGGCGTCGAGAGAGAGGAGTTGGACGCATGTAAGAGGCAGGATACGACGAAACGATGGCATATATGGACACATACAGTAAACTGCAAGGCGCTTTTGCAATCTCATGCAGCCAAATGATTACGGCCACAGACTTGCGCAGTCTCGATTTCCCTCTCCTCATGCCACTAAGGCTGCTGCCGACACATTGCCCAAGGGCAGGGCCTTTGCCTGAAGCATGGAAAGCCGGCAAGGTTACCCTTGCGTTACTCGTAGTTACCCTTGCGTCGCTGAAGGAAAGCAACGCCGACAAAGTAGGCGTCGACCCCTTCTCCCGCCATTCCCAGGGAAGACGCGCCCTCTACGCAGCTGCTCGACCGATTGGTGCAGTCGCTCTTACGGGATACCTACTCCGACCCTCGAGCCTAATTCGAGATGCAGGCACACTATTAGCTCGTCCCTGCGGGCCAACTGCCGGCACTACGAGTCCGGCGCCACGCAGGCAGGCCCTGGCAACGGCCGAGACGTCATCGGGAGCTTCGTCCTGGTGCCGGCCGCAGCTCAGTTCAAGCTGCGTAGCTCGTCTTGCAGCGTCCAAAGGGTGAATATCCGTACGCACAGCTTGCACCTTCTCGGCGCAGATAAAAGGCATCCTGCACCCACCGGCACCCAGACGCCGCCTGTCTTAGCACCCCCTCCCTCTGGCAGGTCCGCCGCCCACCGCCAGCTGGTGCTGCTGCATCCGATGCACGAACGGGTCGACCGCGAACACGGAGAAGGTGGTGCAGGCGCAGGCGCAGGTGCAGGCGCAGTCGCCGTCGCCTTGTCCACGGCATTCCCGTCGCCCGCTCCCCGTCCTCTCCAAGCCACCTCCATCCACATCCGCCCGGTACGAACAACAGCGCTCGACGCTCGGCTGCTCTCCTCGTCGCCAGCATACAGCACTCGCCATCATGTTTCCCTCGCGAGCGCTGTTGTCCGGCCTCGTCGGCCTGGCAGCTCTGCGGGGCTCCGCGGCGGCCGGCGGCGCCGGTGTCGTCGACGACGACGCGGACTTCTACGGCCAGTCGCCGCCCGTCTACCCGTCGCGTAAGGCCCCTGCGGCTGCTTCTCCGTGCCGGTCGAGGCGCTGACGATGACATGGTATAGCGGAAATGGAGGGCGGCGTATGGGCAGACGCCTACAATCGCGCCAGGGCCTTGGTCGGCAAGATGACGCTCGAGGAAAAGGCACGGCGAGACGCCATCCGACACGTTGCAGACCTGCGTCGACTGACACGCGTGTGCGCCGCAGGTCAATATCACAGGCGGCGTCGACCTGGGTTCCGGCTGCTCAGGCAGCATCGCCCCTATCCAGCGCCTCGGTTTCCCGGGTATGTGTCTGAGTGACGCGGGCAACGGCCTGCGCGCCACCGACCTCGTCAACTCATACCCCAGCGGCATCCACGTCGGCGCCAGGTACGCCCCCCTTCGAGTGCTTCTGCTCCCCGGCTAACGCCTGTGTCAGCTGGAACAAGGAGCTCGCCTTCGGGCGCGGCTCCGCCATGGGCGGCGAGTTCATGAGGAAGGGCGTCAACGTCCTCCTCGGCCCCGTCGTTGGCCCCGCGTGGCGCGTCGTCCGTGGCGGCAGGAACTGGGAGGGCTTCTCCGTTGACCCGTATTTGTCCGGGTCGCTCGTGTCCCAGAGTGTCATGGGCATCCAGGGCCAGGGCGTGCAAACCAGCATCAAGGTGGGTATCCTTCCTTTGGCCTCTGCACTCGGGATACAGAACGATGACTAAAGCCTCCGGTAGCATTACGTCGCCAATGAGCAGGAGACTTATCGAACTCCGTCCGGTATCAAGGAGGCCGTGTCGTCCAATGTCGATGACAAGACCATGCACGAGGTTTACCTGTGGTGAGCAGGCCACGCCTTCGGTCTCTGTTGGTTAGATGCAATGTTGCTGACTTGTGCTCCCGCCAGGCCGTTTCAAGACGCGGTCAGGGCCGGCACCGGCAACATCATGTGCTCCTACCAGCGCATCAACAACTCGTACGCATGTGCCAACAGCAAGACCCTCAACGGGTTGCTCAAGACAGAGCTTGGCTTCCAAGTACGTCAGACCAGGGTGCTAAACGTGTCTTGGCCATACACCTAACGCCCCCTAGGGCTTCGTCGTTTCGGACTGGGGTGCGCAGCACGCCGGTGTTGCAGCCGCTCTCGCCGGCCTGGACATGGCGATGCCCAGCGGTGACGCGTTCTGGGGCAAGAACCTCGTTGAGGCTGTCAATAATGGCTCGGTCCCAGAGTCTCGCGTGACTGACATGGCTACCAGGTGAGCCACGGCGCTACCCAGTTGCCGTCCGCACTGCCCATTCGACGATGCTAACGGCGGACCAGAGTCATCACCACGTGGTACCAGTTTAGGCAAGACTCCCTCTTCCCAAAACCAGGCGTCGGCATGCCCAAGGACGTCACACAGCCGCACGAGGCCGTCGAAGGACGCGATGCCAGCGCCATCCCCGTGCTGTTCCAAAGCGCCGTCGAGGGCCACGTCCTCGTCAAGAACACCAAAAACACGCTCCCCCTGAAATCCCCGCGCATGCTGTCCCTGTTCGGGTACTCGGCCAAGTCGCCCGACTTGTTCGCCCCGGCCACTGGCGCGATCAACTCCAACATCTGGATATCCGGTGCCGAGTCGATCGACATCCTTGAGCTCGTCTCGAATCTCGTTTCGTTTAGCCCCAACACCCGCCACCCGGCCATTGGCAGAAACGGCACCCTCATCGGCGGCTGCGGATCTGGTGCCACGACACCTGCCGTATTCACCTCCCCCTTTGAATCCCTCAAGGTCAGGGCAGCGCGGGACGATACGCCCCTGTTCCACGACTTTGTCTCCCACGAGCCCGCCGTCGACCCGCTCACCGACACTTGCATCGTCTTTGGCAACGCCTTCGCCTGCGAGGGATTCGACCGCCCCGCCCTCTACGACAACTACACCGATGGCCTGGTCAGGCACGTGGCAGCCCAGTGCAGCAAGACGGTCGTCGTGTTTCACAACGCCGGCATCCGCCTCGTCGACGGCTTCGTCGACCACCCCAACGTCACGGCCATCATCTTTGCGCACCTCCCCGGCCGCAACAGCGGCGACGCCTTCGTCTCGCTCCTCTACGGCGAGTCGAACCCCTCCGGCAAGCTCCCCTACACAGTGGCCAAGAGGGACTCGGACTACGGCCATGCGCTGGACCCGGACCTGCCCCAGGGCCGGTACCAGAACTTCCCGCAGTCCTACTTCGCCGAGGGCGTGTACCACGACTACAAGTACTTTGACAAGCACGGCATCCAGCCCCGCTACGAATTCGGCTTCGGGCTCAGCTACACGACCTTTACCTTGTCCAACATCAACGTCCAGCGCACGCCCGGCGCCAACACGGACGAGTACCCCTCCGGCGCCGTCGCCCCGGGCGGCCAGTCGGACCTGTGGGATGTCATCGTCAACGTCGACGTCGACGTGCGCAACACTGGCGCCCTAATCGGCGCCGAGGTCGTCCAGTTGTACGTCGGCATCCCCGGCGGGGGGCCGGTCAGGCAGCTGCGCGGGTTCGAGAAGATGGTCCTGCAGCCTGGCGAGCCGCGGAAGCTGATGTTCAAGCTGACGCGCCGGGATCTGAGCGACTGGGACACGGCGGCGCAGAAATGGCGGCTGCAGAGGGGCACGTACAACGTGTATGTCGGGAACAGCAGCCGGAACCTGCCGCTCCAGGGGTTTGTCAAGCTGTGATGGCACATGGGACGGCCATGAGGAACGACTGATGACGCCGGTGGCGAACATTTTTTTTTAATTATCATCATGGTGGGCATTGCGCAACGGCGACAGTGCTGCTGTTGATGGCGACGAGTGCCCGGTGGGAGCAATGGTGGATAGACCACTCGATTGCGACACGTTGCATTCCTAGAAGGCTCCCTTTACCTATACTAAGTAGTTGTTTATTGTCCATCTTGCCTTGACGTTGGTTGTGAGAGGTGGCTGTCTCGACCTACCCTAGAACCCTAGAACGCATACGCGGCTGTGCCGCCCCCTGCTCATCAATTCCCATCAACCCCCCCAACCAGGCGCGCCCCGTCAACCCATCCATCTTACAGCAATCCCGTTCCATCCGCCCAACACTCATCACTCACCACAACGACGGACCAACGGACCAACATGTCTCACGCCCCGAACCCGCCCCGAACCCGCCCGGCCAACAATGGCAGTGAGAACTGACAGACGGCCTCGGAGAAGACGCCCGCAAGACACCCCCCCAACCCACCAGCCCAGCCTCGTCCCCGCGATCCCGAAACCCGGCCGATCTGCGGAGTAGTAGACTTTGGCGATTTCGGCCGCCCGCGTACCTCGTAGGCCGCCGGCTCTGCAGCTAGCGCACTGCGTGCTCGTACTCCGTGGAGTCGCGGCCATGCGTGGCTCCTTGGTCAATGGGCAGAGAAAGGCACTGTCTCGGGTCATCAGCGGAAGGGATCATGGCGTCGGTCGGGGAAGCTGGCACGGCCGTCCGGCGCCCCCACGGGCCCGGCATGTCACCGGAAGAGGGGACAAATCTCCACCGGGTTTGCATGGGGGCGTGAAACCGCGGTGGCGTGCCGTCGCTCATTGCTTTGGCGCTGCTCGTCTTTCCCCTCCCTATCCGGCATGTCGGAAATGTGAGGGTTTCAGATGCGCGGGTCTCATTTACCAGACCGTCGGACCCCGGGTTCCATCATCTCGCTCGTGCCAGAGCCGAAGCACAATCGCGGCGGCACCCTGCCCCGGCAGTTCCACTCCAGCGCTGGAAATCTCGATCTCGATCACAGCAGCTGTGGGGAGGCTCGGGCCGGCGGCCGGGGTCTCGGGGCGCCTGCGCGACGCTGGGAGTTGGCAGACGGACGCAACCTGCAAAGGGTGACGGCGCACGTGCGGCTGGCCGGTGGCGTATTTGCTTCGCGCTGGCCGTGGGAGGGATTGCAAAGCCGCAGACCAGGAGCCGCGATGGCCCTCATCGGAAGACGTCAGGGAGGCGCGGCAGACCGGCATTTCGGACGGCTCCGTCCCTCCCCTGCCGATGGAGCGAGTCACGATGGAACCGCCACCTGGCCCCCAAATTGTCGATGCATCAGCTGCATCTCAGCCCGAGATGATACGGAGATACCGCGTCCCTGAAGTGCCGGCGGTTCTGCAATCACACGGCCGAGGCGGACGTGCTCGTAGGTCGACGCTCCGGCCTTTACGCAGCCGCCCCCACGGCGTCCCTAAACGAGCGGATAGTCTCGGTCGGTCAACGGCAGATGCTCTTGGAGCCCACGGCCTCGACTACGCGTGCTTGCGGTGCGCCGGCGGGACGGCCGGGCTCCGTACCTGTCTTGGTGGTTAAGCTGCCCGACGAGCCTCGGGCAGGATGCCGAGCTGCATGCAGGCCGGCCAACGGCCACCGGCCTTGGCGGCGGGCAACTCCGTATGCATGCTCGTGTGTCTAGTCAACCATGAACGTGCCGGGAGCAGATGGCCCCCAACAGCGCACAAGCCGTCCGCGTCGGCGTTGTACTTCGTGCCTGGTCTTGTGTACAACTGTTCATGGACGGTCTCTCGCTTCTGCGGGAGGATGACGCTGTGCCGAGTGCGGCAATGGTTCCTTGGTTGCCGGACTGCCAACCAAGGTAGCAACTGGCGGATGGATGGAGCCTCCGGTGAAGAACATCGCACAACATATGTACGTACTTCGTACCTGGAGTGAGCGATGCGCGTACTGTTGATCTGTCGCGTAGCGCGGCCTGTCAGTTGCAAGTTGCAACCACCGGCACCACCTGTCGGAAGAACGCGGCGAGGCAGGCCGATGGAGGCCGGACTTCTTCAGTGCTACCGACCTGCACTCGTACGGCGCAGGAGCGAAACGACCAACAAATTCAGGATTTGCAACACGTGCAGGATCTATTGAACGCCGTCGGCCGTCCGTCCGTCCGTCCGTCCGTCCGCGAGACCATGGCATTCTGTCCCCCTTCGGCTGTCTGGCGGCGGGCGCCCAGCGTCTTCAGGGCGGCCGGGCGCACGTTTCCACCTGCATGGAAACCTCGGAGGCTTCTGGACTGGCTTGGCACATATCACATCGTTGTGCGTACGAGGCATTCGAGTCATCAGCACAAGCATGCGCCGCGTGGACACGTCCTGGTACCTGTCTCTCGGGGGTCCGGGATGCATCATCCGCCCCCAACTGTCAGAAATGACTTGATTGTGATATAAACTGTCTTGCCACGCTCCTGCTCTCGGGCCCAGAAACTTGCCCAGTAGCATTCAGAGCACGCCCGCACAGAGCGTGTGCGAGGGCTTGACTGACTCGAGTTGAGCATGGCACCATGGCGCGCAGGGGTCCTCAGTGCAAGGTCGGTGGTTTGTGGCTGACACACTTGCATCGTACAAGCGGTATCCGCGCATGGGATTGTATCATGAATCTCGCAACGCCGCCGATCCACCAGGCCGACGCCTCGCCGCAGAACGGGAGCCGCTCGACTCGGGTCGTCCATCGTGCATTGTCCCGGACGGCGGGCCGCGGATCGGAGCGCGAGGTTCAGCTGCACCGTGTGTCTGTTGGTTAGCAAGCAGGTTGAGCAAGCAGAGCAGCTGCGAGACCCACGCACTCGCGCTTCGCACTCGCGCTTCGCACTCGCGCTTCGTACGGACAACATGCAGCGCAAGTGATCAGAGGACAACGGCATCGGCAGGCCCGGATGGGCTGCGTGTTCGTGATCATGGGGAGGTTTCGTGGCTTGCGGCATGGAGGCTGCAGCCTGGGGAAGGCATTGGGGCAGCCGCCAGCGAACGTCACACTTGCATGGATGAGGGCGAGGCAGGGACCACCCAGCCGCCTGGATGCCTCGAGGTTCCTGCCGCGTCCACGGTGCGCGGCGTCACACTCCCAACACACTTCGACCGCACGTCGACCACACGAGCGCCGATCCCCTCCCGAGTACCTGTGCGGATTCTTACCTGTCACGCCGCCGGGCAAGGATCCGTCGACCAACAGAACGGCCTCGTCCCGCGTCATGTTTTCGCCAACGGCGCATGCCTTCAATAGCGGCCCTCGCGAAGCGCGAGCCCCGGCGCGGGTTGATTCATGATGGGGGCGCAACATGTTCCTTCACGTAGGGACCCCGCGGCAAAAGCCAGCGGCGTTCCCTGGCGTTGTCCAGACCTCGGCTTTCGACATTGCATTCAGGCATCAAGCGCCAGGCCGGCGCCATCGAGCCTCGCCTCAGCGCGCTGTCTCTGCACCCACCTCGTGACGGCATCAATCACATCCATCACATGGCGCCGCGCTGACGTGGTAGGATCGCGTCCAGACTGTCCCGATCTAGCATCGTCCCAGATCAGTCGATCGGATGTCTCCACAGTCAGCCGATCCCAACGCGCTGGTCTGCCACGAACACGCCCCCTCCCTTTTACTCTCGAGTCCACGATGCGTTGGCTCCCTTGTATCGAATGGCGTGCTGTTGCCCTCGCTGAGGGAGTGGGCTTCTTTCTCTACGAGGACGGAGTGCCTGCTCGCTCCATAACGACGGGGTTACCGGCCAAAGAGTGATTCGTCCGGCCTTGGGCCCTTTGACTGGAAAAAGCAGATGTTCAACGCAGGACGGGGGGCCAGCTGCGCCAGCATCACAAACAGGTACGGGTTGTGCAAGTCCGACAAAAGTAACACCTCCGGGCTCACCGGTTTCCCTCGTTAGCCTGGCTGGCATGGAGGTGAGGCTGGCATGAAGATGAGCCCCGGTGGGTGTCATCACCATCATGCATCCTATCCGCACCCTCACACGGGGCGGCCCTGCACCGACGACTCAGGCTCATTTGTCAGCTTGGCGGCATGTCATGTCTGCTCGCAGCTATTAATAACGGGCGGGCGGGTGTGACGGCCTACGAGTAGGCGCATTCCCTCGCGCAGATGGTGCGCCTGACAATCGTGGTTTGCTGCAAGCCATGCTTCTCAGGAGTGCGGCTGATGCCGCATCCGATCATCGATGCAATCCCCCATCCGACGGGTAGACGCCACGCTAGCCAAAGTGCTGAGGGAGTTGTCTCGCTGGCGTTTTGCGTGGTGTGTCGTCACCTCCCAAGGCTGGCGCTGACAGGTTGTTGACGGCCAGAGGCTGACAACATGCAATTTCGGATCCGAGGCCCAAGGCCCGTAGACACGACGTCGTGAGATTCGGAGATGGCTCCCGCCTCGCCTGCTACTGGTGGTCGATTGGTCCCTGATGCGACACGTTTCCCCGTCACATGAGATGGCGAATATCCACAAGATTTCTTTTTTGCCACTTGTCGCCTTCATATGCTTGTTTTGGGCCAACAACCGTCAGCATCGCTTTCGGCCCCCAGATGCCCCCCGTCAAGCCCTTGATCGAACGGGGGCGGGAGGAGCGTGCGTCGTCGTCGTCGGTGGCGCATGCATGCAGGCCAGCCTGTCAAACCGGGAACCTCGCATCGCATCGCATGACTCTGCAACCGCCGATGCCCATGTTCTCTGTGCACCGGCCAGTCGGCGGCCGTGGCCCTGGTTGCCTGGCCGCAAACCTACGAGTACTACAAGCAACGGAAGTGAGAGGTATAAAAGACACGGGCGAAAATCAGCTCCGCCAACAAGGCTCCGCCGCCTTGGACGGGTGAGACGTGTGGCGATGGAGCCGCAGGAGCTCGGAGCAACGTCGGCTTTTCCCCGGGCGGCTCGCCTGTCAGTCACGATTAGCGCGTGGATCAAGTGCCAGATGGTGGTGTATCCGATCACGAGGTGCAAATTTGCGCACTACGATTCCCTGTTGTCATGGCCGTCGACATTGTTAAGCCGGCTCGTAATCACTCGTTGCCACGTTCGAGAAGACGGCTAAAGACGAAGTCGACGATGCGGCGCCCCAAACCTTCTCCAACGGCCATGTGGTCAGGATCTCATACCGGCGGGCCGTTTACGATCGAATCGCTCGTGACATCATCTGCTTTATCCTGATGCTACGCCCCCCCACCGTTGACGGATAGGCATACCTCACGGGTACAGAAAAGGAGCCTGGCCCTCTGTTTCTGTCCGCTGGGCTCCCGACCTGCTCCTGTTTTGGAGAACGACGTCCCAGCGCAGCGGCCGATGGATGCACGGCGAGAGAGACGGAGAGGCACTTTTGTGAAAGCAGCACGGACGACACAAGAGCGACGACAACTCACGACCAACCCAACCCAAAGACGCACGGGTCAGGCAACTGGCAACTTCGCTCAAGTGACACAGCATCTGGCGAGCACCAGACAGGGAGATATTATTAGCCGTGATGCTGTGCCACGGGATACCGGTGCAAAGCGCAGCGCGAAGGAGTCGGCTCGACTGGGAGGAGTGAGTGGTGTGTGGTGCGTGTCCGAGGTTGGTGAGTTGGCCGACGGCCTCCAGTCACACGCCCAACAGTGATTCCCATCCGTTCATCCATGATTCCACACGGCGGGCCACGGTGGGCCGTGCGGTCTGCTCTGGCGAGCAACCCGAAATGCTGGGAGGGTCGCAGTGAGCAGAGCATCGTAGATTTTGGGGCTCGGGGGTGGCCACCACCAGCCGCGGCGTGGTAGGTCGTCGACGATGTCCACTGAAGAGATGTTCCTCCAGCCGCGGTAGGTGCTCGTGCTGCGTAGCCGTGGCGGCCGTGGCGTGGCGACAGAACGACACGCGTGGTTGCGGTCCGTGGTTTCTGGGCGGCGTAACAATGGTTCCCCCTGCCCGACGGCTGGTGCGCGGCGGGCACAACCCTGGGCCCACTGCGCGAAGCTAATCGTGTCCTTGATCGCGGGGGGATAATTATTACCAGATGGCCCTCCTGGGTCTAGGGGAGATCCGGGATCGCCTGACCAGGCCGATCGCACGCACGCACGCACGCACGCACGCACGCACGCAGGCGCACGCACGCACGCAGTCTGTGCCCCAGAGACGAGGCAAAAGTCGCCCGGCGTTGCTCGCTCGGCCCTCGTCGACAAAACGCTCACCGACAACCGCGGCGGGACGTGGACATGAACTCGTAATTGGGCTGACACAGGAGGCAACGCTCGCATCATCTGCCGTTCTGGATCAGGAATTTCCAACAGCCAGCCCGACAGGCGCATCCGATGCAGCCCGTGCACCTGGACAGCAGCGCCGGAGAGGGCGAGGGGAGGGGAGGGAAGGGGAGGGAAGGGAAGGGGAGGGGAGGAAGAAGGAAAACTGCCGAATGGACCGGGCGTCGCGCTCACCGCCAGGTGCGAGAGGGAGCCTTCGGGCCCGTCGTACCAAGCAAGTACGAGTTACCGTCATTCACCGAGCGAGAGCCACGATCCGTCGTGCCTCTGCCGGGAACCGGGCGTCGCGCGCTCACCGCTGCCAAGGAGGAATGGAAGGCTCGGCCCCGTCGCGCCCTCACCGAGCGAGAGCCATGATCCGTCCATGGCGCTTCTGCCGAGGACCGGACAATTCCCCGACGCGCCTGGCCACGGTGGCCGGGGCCTCGGGCGCCCTGAAAAACGCGGTCCGCCGGTGTGCAGGCCTGCCGGCGATGTGACGGTAGCATGTACGTGGTCATGGCTCATGGCGCCAGATGCGCAGTAGCGCCAGATCCTCCATCACCAGAGGAGGGACCCTAGAACGCCGTAGAAGCACGGCGGACGAGACGCAGCGCAATTACGGCAGCTTCGGCATCATCGACAATCTCACCAGAACCCAGGGCCGCCGTGCTGGCGGGCGGGGCGACGGGGCCGAGGGCCAAGCCTCGGCCTCTGCGCCGTGAGCACGAGTTCGCAGAGGCGGTGCAGGCGGGCCTCTCCATGCCCGGGCCGTCGGCCACAGGCGACCAGGAGACCAGGCGACCAGGCGACGGCGCGCCTTTTGTGCCGAGGGTTGACGGCCGCGTCGATGGACGTGACCCCCCGTGCTTGTCATCTCACGGACCTGCAAGTGAACAAGCAGCCGCACGGACGATGATCACGGACGATGATCACGGACGATGATGCGACGAGGGCCTGCACCGGTACCCGTGGCAGGAAGTGGTTGGGCGTGCCGAGCGCTCCGTACGACGCTGCAGCATCACTTGCAGCAACACCCGACGGTTCGAGCCCGCAGCAGCCCGACCCCCCTGACATAATGACGATCGTCCACCACAATAGGGGACCGGTCTTTTCAGACCCTTCCCACCCTTGGGCCGGACAGGGCCCCCCTTTTCAGGCTGGCCGGGACCGTCATCGACGGGGATCGGCGTCAACAAGTTGTGCGTGCTGCGCAAACGTGGAGACGCCCAGCCCGTGTTACCAAGGACAGATTTGCCTTGTGTGGCGGCAACACGGCCATGTTCGGTTCGCTGCAGACGGGCACGAGATTTCCATCTTGGTTACTCCGTAGATTGGCAAAATTTCCGACGTTGTGCAAGAGCAATCATCATGTGGTATGCTTCGCGCCCGCACGCACGCAGGCGTCCCGTGCCTCGGCGCCCCTTGTCAATCGTCGTCCCGGCTGTCGGAAGGTCGAGAGGCAACGACGCGAGGCACGAGTAACACGGCTTCGGCCAGCAAGAGGCGCTGGGGTGAATGGGTGGGAAGATCGAGGCTAGTGCGCGGTTTGGCCCCCAGCACGAAGCCAGCATAAGCCATAAGCTGACCAGGACAGGGAACAAGGGTGCTGGGCAAAATGACGAGGGCCCGCCACGCCAGGACCGCGCCGCCTTGCCAGGGACCTTGATCGCGATGCGGCTTGCAGTCGTTGGTTGCAGCCGCCAAAGTGAGCCCGGCAGGCTGAGCTCCCAGGCGATTGGGACGAGGGAAGAAGCAAAAACCGAAGACAAGAAAGACAAGAACAGACAGAGGCTTGACTTGTCGCGGCGGGCAAACGGCTCGGCGGATCCGCGAAACCCATTACTCGCATCACGGCCCTCGAGTGGCTTGACGCAGGGCACCGAAGCGCCGTGAGAACAGAGTTCGGGTCGCAGATGACGATGGGTAGCCCGCCGGGGCCAATAACATCTTGCCGCGCCAGGCGGCATCCGACGACAAACGACAAACCGGCGACTTGGAGAAAGCCTAAAGGCGACGACGCCCATTGTGAGAGCTGACAAGCCAGCAAAGCCAGCTCTCAGCAGGCGGCGTCGTCTGCACAGCACCGCGCACGCCCAGGGGGCCCGACCGTGTGAGTGAATGTCATCGCGGCTCGGGAGGCGTTTAGATGTGTGACGGTGACAAGTCGCATTCGATCCATTCTGGAAGCCAATTGGGGCCGCCCAACGCGGTCCACGAGTCGTGGGAATGACTCGAGGACGGTGACAGCATGTACGCACTTGGCAGAGCATGCATGGAGCACCACCACCATGTCACATGGCATCGCATCGACAGCACCGTCGCTTTGTCCTCGGCGCTACATCAGCCAGTCGTAGGGATCCAGGACATGGGGCGTGTGATGGGATACAGGATACACCAGGACGAGCCATGCGCCTGGCGTGATCAAGATCCACCCCGAATCGAAGAGGGCCCCGGCCCATCTGGATCTGGGCGAGATTAGGTCGACGGGCCCCATTCGCGACGCTGCACAGCCACCGACGCGAAGGCACTCCCAAGTCCCTCCCTCTCGAGCGGAGCGGCGGGCGGCGGTGACCTCGTCCGTACCGAGTTGATGCCCGGTGCTTCGAAGCAAAGCCGCCGCTGGATATCCGTTGAAGGAGGCTGCTCGGGCTGCTCGCTCGGTCTCTCGATGGTGGCTGACGTCGGGTATATACCCCTCTAAGCACATGAAGCCGTCATCAGCGACAACTGCACGACAGGGTGGTAATGCTCCGTAG
>NRSZ01000275.1:14087-33523 GCA_002901185.1 Tolypocladium capitatum | reverse complement strand
TTTTATATACCAACCGCGCGCTAGGATAACTACCGTAAGTCGTAGTTAGTGATAAAACGAGCCTCTCTAAAAGCTCCTCCTCAAATTCCTCCATATCTCGACCGCGGCCTCGTATAAGCCGTTAAATAGTAGTATCGTTCTTCGGCATATCTAAGCTCGGGATAGCGTTCGTAGATTCTTTCTTTAAGTAGTTTCTATATATTTTCGATCATATTAAGATTAGGCGAATATAGCGGCCGGAAATGCCGCCGCGGGCAGATTCGGGGTCTCTAAGTAGCGGCGAGAGAGATATGCGACCTTAGAACGAAAACGCGCCCTAGAATATTTATGAATGCCTCGTCGGCTTAGCCCGCGGCTGTATATTCTACAGTAAGAGTCGTTCTCCCTATAGAAGGTTAGTTACGGCGGCGAGAGACGTTAGCGTATAGTATACGTGATCGTACTTTTCGGTAGAAAACCTACTTCTACTTCTCGCCCTCGCTACGCACGACCGTAGTCTTATCTAAAAAATCCAACGTTTCTAATAGGAAGTAGGCCTATTGACGTACTACCTTGCAAAAGTGAGGCGTTTGTACGCAACGATTAGAGTTAATTTCGGCCGGCGTAATGCGCGTGTATGCTAGATGCCTTCGTGCCGGAGGAACCGCGTTAGAGTCGTCGCTGAGCACGGTAGATTATAGTTTTTAAGAATCTGAATATTCGAGACGAAAAGGTCGATCGAAATATATCGAAATATAACTCTTTTTATCACGTATTGAAAGGATTAGCGGGCGCCCGATGCGCGGAAGGTCGCAGGTACTGATTTAGTCTACGTAACGCGCAATGATTGATTCCGTGTATTAAGCCGGGAGAAAGACCTTCTTTTCTCGCGATTTCGCGATATGTAATGCCTATTTGAGACCACATTAGGATCCTAGTCCCCTTATAAGGGCTATGATAGACCCGCGGCGAATTTACACTCACCGTAGTATGATTGAGGAGGGTTTAAAGGTAAAGGGTTATTTTAGTGGTTTGTATCTTTACGCGTCTGTACCGCGTTTGACTCGTAATTTATGGGGGCCCACTGTGCATCAAGCTGCACTCCCTCCCATAAAGCCAGCTCTGCCCGCCCCTCGAGCATTCCTCTCAGGTATTCCCGCAAACAACCTCCATTTGCGTCCGTCAACCGTCCCCTTGTCCCTTCTTCTCCTCGCCTTCACCTCCGTCTAGCTTGTACGGCTTATTGACATCGTCCGAGGGCAAGGCATCGCCATCATGTGGTAAGCTGAGCTGTTGTTCATGCCCCTCCCCCTCCCGCCCTGCCTGTCACCGCCTCTGCTTGTTGGCAGAGGAGAGCTTTGTTTGCCGTGCCCAGCTCGCCGCCGCAGCGAGAGGCGGAGACGGCAATTGGCGAGAATCCGTGGCTGACAGTGGTCAATCATCACAGTGGAATCTTCGGGTACATCAACTACCTGGTGGAGAAGGACCGCAAGTTTATCCTCGACACTCTCATCAACGGTCAGCCCCTTCCTCCTCCGACCCCGGCACGCGGCCCGGTAGAACGCAGGCGTCTGACAAGAGCCCCCACAAATAGGTCTCTCCCGTCTCGAGTACAGAGGGTACGACTCTGCCGGCCTGGCCATCGACGGTGACAATAAGAATGAGGTCTTCGCCTTCAAGGAGGTCGGCAAGGTGGTCAAGCTGAGGAAGCTCATCGACGAGTCCAACGTCGATCTCGACAAGGTCTTCGATTCACATGCCGGCATTGCCCACACCCGGTGGGCTACCCACGGCCCTCCCTCTACCACCAACTGCCACCCTCACCGGTAAGACTTACCCCTCCCCAGCACGTCAGCCTCTGCCTCGATGGCGAGGCCTGTCTGCCGATGAAGAACCCTTGGCTGATTGTCGTGCCCGTTCCCCCCTACAGGTCGGACCCCAACTGGGAGTTCACCGTCGTCCACAATGGCATCATCACCAACTACAAGGAGCTCAAGACCCTGCTCGGCAGCAAGGGCTTCAAGTTCGAGACGGAGACGGACACCGAGTGCATTGCCAAGTTGACCAAGTACATCCACGACCAGCACCCCCAGATTGGCTTCACCGACCTGGCCAAGGCGGTCATCCTGGAGCTCGAGGGTGCTTATGGCTTGTTGATCAAGTCGGTCCACTACCCCCACGAGGTTATTGCTGCCCGCAAGGGCTCTCCCCTCGTCATTGGTGTCAAGACCCAGCGCCGCATGAAGGTCGACTTTGTCGACGTCGAGTACGCCGACGATAACATGGCCCTCCCCGCCGAGGCCGCGTCGCAGAATGTCGCTCTGAAGAAGAACGCCACCGACTTCCTCAGCCCCAACAACAACCTCCTCGGAGCCCCCGACAAGTCGCTTCTCCACCGCTCCCAGTCGCGCGCCTTCATGACGGACGATGGCATGCCCATGCCCACCGAGTTCTTCCTCTCCTCCGACCCGTCTGCCATTGTCGAGCACACCAAGAAGGTCATGTATCTCGAGGACGACGACATTGCCCACATCCACGAGGGCTCCCTCAATATTCACCGCCTCAAAAAGGCCGATGGAAGCTCCAACGTCCGAACCATCCAGACCCTCGAGCTGGAGCTCCAGGAGATCATGAAGGGCAAGTTCGACCACTTCATGCAGAAGGAGATCTTCGAGCAACCCGAGTCCGTCGTCAACACCATGCGAGGTCGTCTTGACAACCCCAACAAGACGGTTACCCTCGGTGGCCTGCGGTCGTACATCTCCACGATCCGCCGCTGCCGCCGAGTCATTTTCATTGCTTGCGGAACGAGCTACCACTCCTGTATGGCGGTGCGTGGTATCTTCGAGGAGCTTGCTGAAATCCCCATCTCCGTCGAGCTGGCCTCCGACTTCCTCGACAGAGAAGCCCCGGTGTTCCGTGATGATACATGCGTGTTCGTCTCCCAGTCCGGCGAGACGGCCGACTCTCTGATGGCTCTCCGGTACTGTCTGGAGCGTGGTGCCCTGACCGTTGGTATCGTCAACGTGGTCGGTTCCTCCATCTCTCTCCTCACCCACTGCGGTGTGCACGTCAACGCCGGCCCCGAAATCGGTGTCGCCTCCACAAAGGCCTACACCTCGCAGTTCATTGCCATGGTCATGTTTGCGCTGTCGCTTAGTGAGGACCGCGCATCCAAGAAGGCCCGCCGCGAGGAGATCATGGAGGGCCTGGCCAACGTCTCCGGCCAGATCAAACAGATCTTGGATCTGGACAAGCCCATCAAGGAACTTTGCCAGAAGGTCTTCAAGAACCAGAAGTCTCTTCTGGTCCTTGGCCGTGGCAGTCAGTTCTCTACCGCTCTGGAGGGTGCGCTCAAGATCAAGGAAATTTCGTATCTTCACTGCGAGGCCGTCATGTCTGGTGAGCTGAAGCACGGTGTCCTTGCCCTGGTGGACGAGAACATGCCCATCATCATGATCCTCACCCGCGACAACCTCTTCAAGAAGTCTCTCAACGCCTACCAGCAGGGTAAGAAGTCCCATTTATACAACTATCCGGCATTGTATGATCTGTTCCCAGACTAACTTGGCCTGTAGTCATTGCCCGAGGCGGCAAGCCCATTGTTATCTGCAACACCGGGGACGAAGAGTTCAAGTCCTCTGATGCCGAGAAGATCGAGATCCCCAAGACGGTCGACTGCCTCCAGGGCCTCCTCAACGTCATCCCCCTGCAGCTGATTGCCTACTGGCTCGCTGTCCTCGAGGGCCTCAACGTGGACTTCCCCCGCAACCTGGCCAAGTCGGTCACTGTCGAGTAAGGCATGTTTTGGACCAAGAACTCTTGCGTGTCTCGCTGGCGTGTCACGACGATTCTGGCGTGTTTGTGGGGACAAATTTGCGAGGCCTTTGCTTTTGTTTGTTAGTGCTTGTTCTTGCTGCCAGGAGGGGAGGACGGGATAATCAGGAGTTGGCTTTTTGAAAACTGGAGACTTCGCTGCAGGGAAATTACTGGGTACACGGCAGTTTGGCAATTGGAGGCTCCAGGAAGCGCGATTAGAGAGCGCCACAAGGTCTGATTAGATTGGTGGGCCATGGAGAGCCCTTTAGGCTCTCTCTTGGTGAAGACGTTTGCTCATGACTGCCCAAATAAATGAGGTTTCATCACACAGCCGTTTTTGATCACTTCGAGTGCAGTGCATGGATGAAATGAAGAACATGCGTGTCTGTTGTTACATATTTCCATGGCTCTCCACGTTGGAGCCTTTCTCAGTCGGGACTTTTACGGCTGTCTCCCGTGAAGCTCCCACTGCCCCAGAAATCTGTCTTGACGCCTCTCGTAAGAAATGGCCCCCTCCCATCGATCTCGCAAGATGGTGAGGGTCAATACCGGCCTCTGCTAACCACGCTCTCTCTCGCTCTCTCTTCTCTCTCTCTCTCTCTCGCTCTCTCAAACCGTCTGCGTGCCGTAGCCCTTGATCCTCTCCGCAAACGCCCAGCTCTGGTTCTCGAGCTTCTCATCCGTCTTGAGCTCGACGCCGTCCTTTGTGACGACGGCCAGGGAGTACTGGTCCAAGCTCCTGGCGTCGCGGTAGAAGAGTACCTTCATGCACTCCTTGACGATGTCGACGGCCTGCTCGCGGGAGAGCTTGCGGGCGGCCTCCTCGTCGGGGACGTGGCGGCGCATGATGGGTTGGGCGAGCATGGAACCGAAGCCGGTGGCGAGGCTGGGGGAGGAGTAGGTTGAGCCGAGGAGGTCGGCGGCGGCGAGGAAGGGCTCTCCGGAGTCGTCGAAGCCGGCGACGAGGAGGTGGTTCCAGAGGGGGTCGAACTTGGAGCGGCGGCGGTACAGCAGCTTGGCGAGGTAGCGGTGGAGGTTGGCGGCGGACAGGCGCGGCTGGTCGGGGGAGTCGTAGGCCTCGGAGAGGGCGAGGTCGGTGAGGTGGCGGTCGAGGTACTGCATGTCGGAGACGTCGCCCGAGAAGCCAACGACGGACGAGTTGGCAAAGGGGCGGAGGCGCTTGACGTCGGTGAAGCGCGCGAGGGAGCCATAGGATGCTGTCCACTTCGTTAGCTGTGCCTAGGCTTGATGCTGGGCAGGATGGGGGACGCACCAAGGTTGTCGGCCGCCATTACGACGCCGTCCTTGAACTTGACGGCTATTACCGAGGTGCCGGTGACGATGGGCTGCTGGGTGTTTTGCTTGGGGCCGTTGGAGTTCATGTACGAGGCATCATAGGCGCCGTAGACGTCGTCTCTGGGCTGGTTGGGATGTCAAGGTCAGTCAGTGTGGGTCGTTTGTCTGACGGGAGCGAGGCTGGACGTACACGGCCCCAGGCTTGCGGACGGTGATCCATGGTGTTCTGAAGAGTGCTCTGGGATGTTAGACCGACAGCGGATTCCTGTACCGGATTTTTTGCTGAATGGGGGTGATGAAGAGGCTCGAGGCTCTTGTCGCCGCAGGTATGTCGTCGTCGGAAGCTGGCGATGAAGCTGCTGATGAAGCTGCTGCGTGTCGCGCGTCCTGCGGGAGCCTGTCAGGGAGGGTTACATAAGCTGACATCACCGTGTTGATTGGCCGAACGCTGAGCTAAAGCCGGGTTGTACGTGCTACTTTTCCACACACTAGAATAGAGCGACCTGACAAGTACTGGAGACAGTATAGCTCCCTGTGGCGAACCAAGGAGAGGAAAGACGATCCGTCTGCGTTCCCCCCTCGTCATTTCGTCAACATCCTCCCATCGTCCAGCAGCCCTTGTTTCTCTCCTGCGCACGTCTCAATTGCCTGCAACTACACGGGCCGCAACCCGCATTGCAATTACTACCTCTGCAATTTGGATTCGCAACAGTTCGCAGCCATGTTGACCTCCATCGGCAAGGTCGCCGCCCGCCGAGCGCTGGCCTCGACGCCGTCCAAGCTCACCAGCACCACGATCACCACGACCAAGCTCGCGCCCCGAACCGTGGCCTTCCACGACGCCCTGCCCGTGCGCAGCTTCTCCGTCTCGGCGTGGGCGCGCGCGACGCCGGCGTCTACGGCGAAACACGCCGCTTCCAAGACGAAGACGAAGAAGGCCCCGGCCAAGAAGAAGACCAAGAAGACCGCCGCGGCAGCGCCCAAGAAGGCCAAGAAGAAGAAGGTCCTGACGCCCGAGGAGAAGGAGAAGTCGGAGCTGCGAGAGTTGAAGAAGATGGCGCTGCTCAAGGGCCCGACGCTGCTGCCCGACAGCGCGTGGTCGGTCTACGTGTCGGAGAACTTGTCGAGCGGTCAGGGTTCGTTGACGGACAAGATCAAGGAGGTTGCCTCCAGCTTCGGCGAGCTTTCCGAGTCCATGAAGGATGTACGCTGCCATGGCCTTTCTATGCATGCCACCAAACCTCCAGATATTCTACTGCTAACACTCACCCTCTGCAGAGCCTCCGAACTACCGCCCAGTCCAACCAGGTCACCAACAAGCAGACGCGCCAGCAATGGGTAGAGTCGCACCCACCCGAGGCCATCTATATGGCCAACATCGCCCGCCGCCGCCTCGGCCGCAAGCTCAACAAGTCGCGCGTCTACCTCATCCACGACACGCGCCTGCCCAAGCGCGCCGGTACGCCTTACACGCTCTTCATCAAGGCGCGCTTCCAGGGCGCCAGCGATGGTGGCTCCGCGTCGGCGCAGGACGCCTTCCGCGCCATGAGCAGCGAGTGGAAGGCCATGAGCGAGGCCGACAAGAAGCCCTTCCACGACATGGCCGAGGCCGAGCTGCAGAAGTCGAGCGAGAGCCTCAAGTTGCTCAAGGATAAGGCTAGAGCGTACTGGAAGGAGCGCAAGGGCGGGTCGTCGAGCCAGGTCCCGTCTTGAAGCAGCCCCTTTCTTTGCTCTCTTGTTCAATCTGTAACGGCTGAGTAGTCTCCCCGTTCACTCTCCTGGTTTTCTTCTCAGCGTTGCGCTCCGGGACGAGGCGGTGATTCGTGCGGAATAATGGCTGGCTAGTTGGTATCGGTACGCGGTACTCGGAGGCTGTGTTCTCTCGGAATGCGCGTGGGAGGTAGACCACGTGGGGTGTGTCGGGTGAGGCGAGGAGGCTTCTTGTGCTGGTGTTGTATCGGTCCATGAAGACGGGGTCTCTTTGTCGTCTTGGTTTGTGTCAATGGAGTTGTCGTCCGGTGTACCATGTACTATATCAATACCAGATCTGACGCAATGCAAAGAGCAGAGCCGTCCTTGGGGATTACATGTTTAGGAAACGGGTGGAAGAGCTGTCGTTGATTTCATAAGGCATTACACAGTTTGTGGACGTTATCCCGCAGCATGCCCGGTTCAACGCCGCCGTGTTGCACCCCCCAATGTCGTATGCACCTCCCGTGATATCTCCATGCTCCGCCGATCCACCACGTAATATCATACCCCAGGACGGAACCCTTGAAATGCATCCATCAAGCACCGCAGCCCCACACAACAAAGAATACATCACGTCCGCCTCTCACTAGGTGGCACCTCCAAGACCACGTCTCCGTCCGCGCCGAACCACCTCGCGCCCGTTGTCTTGACCTGCCGCGCGCTCGCCAGGTACAGCAGCAGGTACGTGTTCTTGGCGACGCAGCCCCAGCCGTAGAGGCGGATCGAGGCGTGCGCGGCGTCGCGGCGGCACCACACGCCCCAGCCGGCGAGGCCGCTGCGGAGGTAGTTTGTCAGGAAGACCCAGGCGTCGAGGCGCGTCTGGGGGCTCCAGCGGGTGCAGTTGAGGAGCCAGTAGCCCCGTTCGAAGGGGTCCAGGGGCCGCTTCTCTTCGGGCCGGTAGCGCGCGGAGAGGTCGTGGGCGAGTTTGGCGAACTCGTCGGATACGAGGCTCGAGGGGTCGATGTGTGCGACTCCGGCGGGGGGCGATGGCGGTCTGATTTCCAGAGCGTGGGCGACGTGCTCGATGGCGGAGACGTTTGAAGACGGTACGGGCCCCGTGTCGCTGGAGCTGCGGACTAGGTTCAGAGAGTCTACGCCGTCATGACTCGTCCTTGGCTTCTCCCATGGCAGAGGCTCCGACTCTGCCCTCGACGGGGACGACACAGGTGCATGGCTCACCACGCTGCTCGAGACGTGCGTGATGTCAAAGGCGGTTTGGCCCTCGTCTTCAACGAACCCCTTTCGTGTCCGCGCAACCGGCAGTGGCGCAACTGGCGTGACGGGAATCACTTTTCTCGCGCCCGGCCGATTCTGCGACCGGTCCGGCTCCTGTCCGTGGCCCGGAAGAGGGCGGGACGAAGGCACGTCAATGACGTCGGCCTCGGCATCGCCTCTGCGTGCCCCCCATCCCCGCGACGTCGACGGCGACGGCGAAGCGTCTGCAGACGCATTGGGCCGCTTCAGGTACCGCTGGAGGATCCTCGTGGGCGTGACTTTCAGGACACCCGAGTGGGGGAGAGGGTACGAGTCGCTGATCTGACTGGCCGGGGCGCAGAACGACGACAGCGCGGGCGCGTCACTCGTCTGCGACGACGGCGGAAACGTCGTTCGAGGGGACGTGCAGTTCGCAGGGCGTAGGAGTGGCGACGAGCGGTTATCGAAGGCGCTCTGGAAGCTCAGGTCTTGCGAGTCGGGTCCGAAGACGTGCTCCGCCGCCGCTGTGGCCAACTTCGGGCTCGAGGAAGAGGGGGGCGCTTTCCCGTCAGCCTCGATCGACGCATCGGCTCCGGTGCCCTCGGGAGGATTCGGCACTTGCGGCAGCACGGCGCGGTGCTCTGGTTGGAACGAGAGGTACGCCTGGGCAAGTCGCCTGTAGGCGACATCGTCTGCGGTCCTGCTCGGCGCCGCTACGTGAACGAGGATCTCGACGTCCGAGGACCGGCTCGCCATCCCAGTGAGTCCGCTGTCCGCTGGAGGGGGGGATGTCTCATGGCGAAGGTCGAGGAAGATGGAAGCGCGCGACAAGAGACAGAGGAGCGACGGAGAAACCGTGAAGCGGACGTGCAGATGCGGACGTATATCCAAGAAGACAGGCGGCGAAGACGAGACGTCTGAGCCGAGGGACAAGCCAGAGTCGGGCGTGAGAAGCCGGAGGCTAGGGGCGGATCATGGGACGTCTGTGGTTGGGGCAGACGATGTACGAGCGTTGCCGACACGAAGTGCTTCGAACGCGTGAAGAACGAATGCAAGGACAAGGCAGCAAAGCGCCCCCACACCCTGCAGTGTTAGCGCCCACGAGACCCCTGAAGAGGCACCGGCCAGTAAGCCCGACGTGTCGTTGACAGCCTCAATCCCCTCCAGATCCATCATCCCCCCGGCAAACGTCGTCCAGCTCCCGCCAGAATGGCCTCGACACCCCGCGGCGACCTCGGCCACGTGCTTGTCATCGGCGGCAACGGCTTCCTCGGCCACCACATCGTCGCCCAGGCGCTCACGCCGGGCCGCTGGGCCGCGCGCGCCGTCACCAGCGTCGACCTGCGCTGCGACAAGAACCGCAACCCGCGCGCCGCCTACCGCGAGTGCGACATCACCGACGCCGCGCGCCTGCGGGCCCTCTTCGACGAGCTGCGGCCCGACGTCGTCGTCCACACCGCCAGCCCCGTCGCCAGCGGCGAGAGCGCCGTCGCTAGGGACATTTACCGGAGGGTCAACGTCGACGGCACCGCCGCCGTCGTCGCCGCCTGCCAGGCGAGCGGCGTCAGGGCCCTGGTGTACACGAGCTCGGCGAGCGTCGTCAGCGACAACCGGACGGACCTGCGGAACGCCGACGAGCGGTGGCCCGTCATCCGGGGGGCCCAGCAGCGCGAGTACTACTCGGAGACCAAGGTAAGCCGACCCTCGTTGTAGACATATATCGTCGGCGTCTTGCTAACGTACCACCTCGAGGCCGCCGCCGAGGAGCTCGTCCTCAACGCCAACCGCCAGGCCCCCTCCGGCCTCCTCACCACCGCCATCCGCCCCGCCGGCATCTTTGGCGAGGGCGACGTCCAGGTCCTCGCCGGCATGCTGCGCGCCCTCCGCACCAACAAGACCAACGTCCAGCTCGGCGACAACCTCAACCTCTTCGACTTCACCTACGTCGGTAACGTCGCCCACGCCCACCTCCTCGCCGCCCACGCCCTCCTCGCCACCGCCGCCGCCTCCACCCCCCCGCTCGACCACGAAAAGGTCGACGGCGAGCCCTTCTTCGTCACAAACGACGAGCCCTGCTACTTCTGGGACTTTGCCCGCGCCGTCTGGCGCGCCGCCGGCCACGAGGACGGCACCAGCGGCGTCTGGACCCTCTCCCGCGGCCTCGGCGTCTCCATGGGCTTCTGCAGCGAGGTCTTCTTCGGCATCATCGGCAAGCCCCCCACGTTTACCCGCCAGCGAGCCGCCATGTCCACCATGACGCGCTACTACAACATCACCAAGGCCAAGAGCGTCCTGCGCTACGAGCCGCTGTGGACCCTGCAGGAGGGCGTCACCCGCGGCGTCGGCTGGTTCCTGGAGCAGGAGAAGAACGGCGCCATCAAGGTGCAATAGACATTTTGTCCGGAGACTCATGGTGACGGAGGTGTGGTGGGTGAACGGGTCCAGGTATACAAAGGAGGTGGCCAGGAATTGGTTGGTCATGTAATACAATCTTGTAGCGTAATATCTTATTATACAAAGGGCTTTTATTGCTTGATGATCTGTATCATGGAGCAGGATGACTGGGCGGATGTCAAGGGTGTTACTGAAATGTGGTATTATGGTGCACATGCTTTGCTTCGACACATGCTTAAACACAGGTTCAGTTGGCATCGGCATATATTCTTCACCATCCGCAACTCCTCATCTAGGCCCCCTTCTAACCACAGCATCCCCCCTGGGACAACTCGTCCCAATGACCCCATTCCGAAAATCCACTCCCCAGTCTTACCTGCGCTTCTCCGGCAGCAACAATCCTCACCCCAAAACTGACATCCACGCAGGCATCTCACTCACACCCTCCACAGGGGGATACCCAGGCCCGTCACGCACCTAACTGCCAAGCTACTCCATCCAACAGAGAGGTATAACAAAACCTTTTCCCTCCATGGCCCTTCTCGTGAAGATGAAGGAGTAAAAAAGAAGAAAACCCGGCGGCAAACCACCCGATCGAATCTTTGCAGCAGCTCCTCCCAGAAGAAGGGGGATGAATAACAAAGGGTCATGACAACGGAACAGAGGGAGTGAAAATAAAACGAGGTCTGTCCATGCCGACAAAAGAAGCGAACAAGGTGCAAGGGGAGGGGGGCTGGAGGGCCAACGAAGGAGGAGTAAAAGGAAAACACGCACGCGCACAGGAGAGTCCGTCATGTCGAGCGTTAGTGATGAGGTCTGACCTTTTTGTTTTTGCTGCACCTGAATGGCAGGGAATCGAATAAGCGCAAACGCCGTGAATAATGCATATGACTACACCGAAATCATGTCTCCTGTGCGAAAACGATAATGCCGAGATGTGACCAGCATCCAAGCTGGTGTGCAGGAGGAGCATGAGGCTGGTCATGAGTTCCCGCCAACGCCGAGGCCACCGCCACGGCGTCCCCAAGCAGAGTTGCGCCACTCTCCCCGCTGGCTGTGCTCGGAGTTCTCCAGATTACTATCGGAGTGGTTGAAGCGGTTGCTGTTGTTGTAGGGGGATTGAGATGGGGACGAATGGCCCCCGGCGCCACCCCACTTCTGTGGAGGGGTTCCTTGTCCGGAATAGACTGCGTTGGGCGCTGCTGGGTCCTGCACGGGTCGGACAGTCCTCTCGCCCTGCCAGACGGATGGATCCGTCTCAACTCTCCGCGGTGGCGGTCGGGTTGAGTTGTCCTGGCGGTTGAACACCTCACTGACCTCGGTGACGGGAATCTGTCCTCGCCGGTCCTGGAATCGCTTGAGAATCTCCTTGGTCGTGATATCGCCGCTGTTGCTGAACAGATACGGATCGTTCAGCAACGTAAGGAGTTCGTCCGGAACCTTTTGCGCTTGTCAGCATTGCAACTCCCGTGGAGAGACCGTGAGAACTGACCTGGCACATCTCTTCTATGTTGCTAATGAGTATCTCCACTGCGTCGATAACATATATGGCCTCGCTGTCCAGGGCGGGTGCCTTGTTAGGGTTCGTTAATATGTTCGGGGCGATGACCGTCGCGAGATTCCTTATGTCCATCTTGGACCCGACCTCTTCGTCGAGCTGATGGAATGAACCGGCCCACTTCAGGAAGGTGAACAGAATCTCGAGACTGTCGCGGTGGCACTTGGGCAGCAGGCAGCACGTCAGGTGTAGACACTGCTTTCTCGTCTCCGGATCTGATATCTTGGCCGCACTGACCCAGAGCCTGTACAGCTTGTGCGTCATCAGGGGGTCGGGGAGATCCCGTAGGTAGCGCTTCAGAAGCGCCGCCAGCTGGACCACCGGCTGCTCCATGAAGTTAACAATGTCGCACCCCTCGGCATTGATCTTGTCCACAAGCTCCTGCTGCTTCTTGATGTTGCCATTCTTGCGGAACACGCCCTCGACGGAGAGGTCCATCTTGCGCATCGACGAGATGATGTCGTCAACGACGGCAGGAATACGGAGCGTGCCCGGGCCGCAACCGTCGGTCGAATCTGCTCCGTCGCGCTCGATGATGACTTCCAGGGGCACCCCAAAGACGCCCTTTTTCTTGACATGCTTGCTCTTGTCATTCTTGAACGCCTTTCCGAGATTCTTCCAAAAGGTCGCTGGCTTCCTCGACTCGATAAAGTTGAGCAGCTCCTCGAGCGTGAACTCTGGCTCAATCATGGGCTGCATGGTCAGGACAGCCAGATGCCGCACGTTGAAGTACTCGAGCCCCGAGAGCTCGGGGAAGAACTTGCGGACGAGGCGGGTCGGCAGAGGGTCGGCCGCGCGCATGTCGGTGTCCCTACTAGCCGACTGCGTCTGCTGTTGGCCGGGAATTCGACCGGCTTCGGTGGCGGGAGATTGGGAGAGATCCTGGCGCGCGTCGCGGTCCCTTTTTTGCTGCTTCTCGCGAGACTGCTCGACCGCAACAATTCGGGGAATGTCGTCCAGAGTGATGGCATCGTTCTGTCCAAACATAAGATCAGTCGACCCTTGCGCTTCCGGCCTGCCTTGTTCTCCTCCATTTGAACCAGGGCGTGGCCCACGCCCGTCTGCGTCCATAACACGAGACGTCCGAGCCTGCCTGACGCTAGACGAGAGGTGCCGATCGAGACGAGTACTTCGTAGTCTTCTGACCTCGTTGAGAGTGTTTTCATAGGTCGATTCGCGATGATGCTCCCTGTCTCCTCCGCCGGCATACGACTTTGACCTGGCGTCCGAGTTCAGGAATGTCGGTCCGGCACCGAGCCTGCCATTGTCTCCCCCATGGTCGATCATGCTCGAATCTTCCGGGATGTACGGCAAAGCGCCATTGCTCCGGAGAATATCCAACAATCGCGCGAGCGCGACCTTGAGAAGGAAAACATATTGTTGCAGCTTCGTGACGTGCTCGAACGGTGGCGCGCCGTCCGTGTTGACGGCGACGCAGTTGCTGCAGTATACCTTGCCGTCAAAGGCGTTGAATTGCGCCTCTCCCAAGGATCGCGCCAGCTCCCGTCCGCATCGAGTGCATTTCACGCAAGCCAAATGCCACCTATAGTCTCCGTATTTGGCACACTCGTCCTCCACGGACCTGTCGCACAGGGCACAATGGTCCGAGTTTTTGGCTGCCAGTCTCGCAACACTCATGCTAACTTGTAGGAGAGTTTCGTCGGCTTTGTACGTCTCGAAATCGGCGAGGTCGCTCAGCAACTGGTGGAGGCCGTCGGTACTCCCCATCTCCCGTTCCAAGCGCAGCGCGGCTTGGAGGCAGATGCGTATCAAGAGCTTGAGGTAGTGAGCCAAGCCTGTAACTAGAGATAGAAGCTCCTGGGTAACACCCAGCTTCCTAACGGTGGCGGTGTCCTGCGTCTTGGACAACAATGAAAAGAAGGACACAATTTTCTTGCAGAGCAGTTTAGCTTCTCGCCCATAGGACATGTCTGAAAACCTTTGGGTCAGCTCGCGATCCCGCCAATATTTAAGCTCTGCGCGTGGCATGCTTGCAAGAAGTTTACCTTTGCCGTTGCGGCCGAGCACCATTGCGTCGAGCCTGTCTGCGGACTGGAACAGAACCTCGACGTGCCAGATGAAGCGCTTAGCAACCAGGACACCGTCGACGTACGAGCCGTTGCTGACATGCAGGAGCATGTCCGAAATGCAGGCCGCGGAGGATTCCTCGAATGTCGAGAGTACGCTCCAGATCCGATAGACTTTCTCCTCCATGCGCTCCTCCTCCTCGCGAATCAGGTCCCTGTTGATCGGCTCGATCAACTCCGCTGCCGCCGGCGGCGTCTCCGTTGGCTGGCCCAGCCGCACGTTCCAAAACTTGTGTATCATGTAACATTCGGGATGCCAATGTTGGTTTTGCCCGTTGCGGAAAATCTCAACAAACTGCTTCAGGATGGCCGTCTGACAGCCGTTGCACTTTTGGGCGTGTTGGGTCGAATAGTGGTAGTGGCAGTAAACATTACCGTCGTGCTCGTAGTAGCTGTCTTGGGCGCCAAATATGGTCGAGCAGAGCGAACATGTAAAGTGATCGACATGGTACTTTCGTTCCAGGGCGGTGATGTATGAGCCACGAAGCGCACCGCCGCAGTGGTAACAGAGCAAGCCCAATCGTCGGAAGTAATCGGTCTCGCACAGCGGATACTGCCCTTCCCCATTCTCGTCATCAGCCGGGAAGAACTTGGATGCCACGATTTCACCGCAGTCCTATGGCCCCAGTGTCAGCAGTGGGTCCCCGCAAACGAAGGCGGGGACGCAAGAAGACATACTCGACATTTGAAGCAATCCAAGTGAAAGGTGCCGTCCAGGGCTCGCACAAACTGGCCTGTCAACGGCTCGCCGCACTTCTTGCAGATACGCATCTGGCCGCTCGAAGTCCGTCCGTTCCTCTGTCGCGATCGATTCCTCTCCCCGCTCTTGCGGGGTGGCTCGTCTGTCCATCCGGCCGGGGGAGGGCCCGGCCCGGCAGATCCAGAGCCGGTAGGCCTCAGGCGATGGAGGCTATCAGGCGTCTTTTGGCCTCCGTTTTGCCAGTTCCTGTCCTCTGGGTAATCCGAGTCCGATGCCGCATAGTCGCCCGGGTAGTCGCCACGAGGGCGGTCGCTGGGAGGCCCGTTGCCGTGGTCCGACGACATGGTGGGCGGGAATCCAGCGCGACGCTATGTACAGATGCCCCCCCCCCTTTCTCACGCCGAGGAAGAGGCACTGAGGGTGAGCGGCCGTGCAGGCCTGTGTCGTCTCAGCGCCAGGTGTAGAGCCGTTGTGGACGAGGGGCTGGTCGAGCGGCCGGCATCAGCTGGGATGGTCCTCGTAGCCGGTATCGATGCCAATTGAAGGTACAGGGCGGGTAAGATGATGCGCGGCGGCACGGCTCGTCGTCGGTCGACTCGAGACCAGGGGCTGCGGTAGGCCGTGGTTCGCGTGACTGCACAACGGCGACGAGGCACTACTCGACGGCTGAGCTGCGGGCGGGCGACGGCGACGGCGACGGCGACGGCGACGGGAGTTGCTGGTGGTCAGCAGCCGCGAAGCGATGCTGCAGAAGATGACAGGGGCTGAAAGGCATGCGAGGCTCGAACATGTAATACGCGGAGACGATGCAGAATGCGGCGGCAGCACGACACGAGGTGCGGGAGGAAACGTGGTGGCAGTCGGGGAGCTGGAGGCGGCAGGTGGTGGATGTCCGTTGCGGCGGCGGTGGTAGGGGGGACTGGGCAGCGGTATGGGCGAGCAGGCACGGCCGTGTGTACCCCGTACCTGCGGTCGGGTGCCTGTGGAGAGGCGCTCGACTTCCAGCGGGTAGCGGTCGGCGCCCAGGGCTCGTGCCCAGTGGTCCGTCCAGTGGGGGGCAGGAGGGGAATGCCCGCGCGCCAGAGGAAGCGCGGGCGGTCTGGCACTAGCGCTGTTGTTGTTGGGCGCCGCCGCTGCTGACTGCTCTGCTGTGCGCTGCGCCAACTCCGTACCTGTGGAACTAAAGGTACCTAAGGCACTCCGTACGGAGTACTTCGTAGGTAGGTAGGTAGGGCAGCAGAGCCCGAGACGCTTCCATCACTGACCGCTAACATGACAGACGACGCAATGTCGTCACAGCTTGGGCCCCGTCGCCGGCACGTGAAGTCTAATAATGCAACCACGGCGCCGTTAGTGCCGCTTCGAACCTACATACGAGCGTCTCAGCACAGCGCAAGATGTTTGTTGCTTCCCCATGCCAGGGGTCCAGGGCAATTGCAAGTGACGCCCATGACCATCCGTCCAGGGATGGTCGCAATCGCTGGAAATTGCAGCATTACAGCGCCAGGGAGAGGGCGTCACGTGTCGCCGCTTCCGGCTGGGTTGCTGCCCGTTTTCGGCCCGGTCTGCTTCCTCGCTTGCATAATACGGGGTCCGAGTACGCTCTTTACGTGGCCGTTGGGTCGTCTGTACTTGGAACGAAGCATAACGCATGTACGGCGTATTGTCCGACAGAACAAGAGTCTATCGAGGGACACGCGAACAGCAATGACAACAAACTCCGTTTCCGTGTTTGCCCTCCTCCAACTCCCACACTTGGTGGACGGCCAGCTATGCCTGAACCAGCTGCCGCAGCCGCTTCTCAATCTGCTCCCGCCCCTCCAGCGTCTCCCACACCTGGTGCGGCGCCCTGTTGACGACATCCCAGTACTTCAGGTTGTCCGTCAGCGTCGTCAGGTCCCGCTGCTTCTCCTCCCACTCGCCGCTCCTCTTGACCTCGCGGCCGGAGCTGACCACGACCAGCGGCGTATGCCGCTGCTGGATCTGCCGGCTGCTCTGCACATCTCGCTTGGTGAACGAGTTCAGCACCAGGCTCTCCTGCAGCTTGGCGAATATGACCTTGCTGCTCTGTTGCGCGGCGCGGCCGTACACGCGGTCCCGCGTCGTGCGGCCTCTGAAGATGGCCCCTGAGAGGCGGTCCAGGCCCAGCGGCGAGACGACGCCGCGCAGCCAGAGCAGGAAGTCTCGCCCGGGTGCGGCGACGGCCCCGAGGAGGTCCTCGTGCAGCGGGTCGATTAAGAGGAGGCCCCTGACGTCGTGGCCGTGGCGCGACGAGAACACTCTCGAGTGGAGAGAGCCGATGCCCGCGCCGGCCAGGATCCACGGCCCGGTCTCTTCGGCTCGAACCAGCGCCTCGCCCAGCACGTCGGCGACCATGCCTGCCGACAGCGGCGAAGGTGCCGCGTCCGACCAAGCGATGCCCGGACGATCCGCGAAGCAGTAGCGGGAGATGGATCCGTTCTTGATGGCATTGTCGGCAAACCCCCATAGATGCTGCTCGACGGGGCGCTCGCCACCCTCGAAGAGCACCGTCGGCACCTTCTCGCCGTCCGAGTCGGTCTTGTTGCCGTGGCAGTACACGTGAATGCGATACCTGCCGCCGTCGACGTGGTACAGCTTCCCCGGCGGCGCGAGGCCAGCGTCCAGTGCGCGGAGGATGATGTTCAGTGTGATGAGGACGACGGCGACGACCATGACCCCGTATGTGACGGTCGACAGCAGGACCTCCAGCCATTCCGTCAGGGAGCGCCTCGTCTCGGCGCGGCCAGTCAGTCTCTCTTCCTCTCCCTCCTTGCCCCATTTGACGGACCTGTCGGTGAACAGGGTCCAGAGGCTCATGACAAGTGCCCAGACCACGCTCACGATGCCGACCCAGCCCTCCTCGGAGCGAGTCTGCTGGACACAGAGGAGGAGGATCATGTCGAGCACCAGCAGGGACTGTTGGATACAACGTCAGACTCGCATCCCCGTCCTTATATGAGCGTAGTGGGGAATTCCCTTACCGCCATGGCCATGGCCAGGATCCTCACAGACTTGGACGGTACGCCAAAGAAGATGAGCGTGAATAACATGTTGGCCAGCGCCAAGCTCGCATAGCTCAACGCAAAGAAGCCGCCCCCGCGCGTGTGCAGGCCCGGCGGCGTGGCAAACGCAGACACAAGCAGCACAATCCACCACGCCAAGGTGACGGCGGTGAAGACGAGCGTCAGGTACCGCAGCATGCGGATGCTCCAGAGGTTGTACGGCGACACGGCGGAGTCGTCGGGGGCCAGCATGCCCCGGCTCGGGTCGACGCGGTTGGGGAGCAGGCGGGTGTGCTCGTCTGGGGGCGCCTGCTCTGCCTCGCCGGCCGGCGGAGGGTGCTGCCGGGCATCATGGCCGCCGTAGTTGGTCCTGGAGAAGAGGGGCATCGTGAAGCTTCTCGTGACGTCGCTCGGCTGCCCGGGGGTGGAGGTGATGGTCAGAGGCAGGTCCTAGAAAGAGACGACACAAAACGCGAATCTCATCGCCTCCTCGCAGGTCGGCGCAGATTGTGCAAGGATGACAGTAAAAGAAGGCCCGACAACGCCAGCGCGTCCGCCTTGTTTCCGAGCATTGTGCTATATGTAGTGCGTCATAGGCAAGTCGTCGAGCTCCGAAGCGGTGGCACGCAGTGGCGCAGTGGCCAATCATCAGTGCCACAGCCCGGAGCTAGTGCTCCCGACTCCCGAGCTCTCTGCAGGGGGCAGCCGTAACTCGGCAGCTGCCGAAGGGCGATGGGCGTCGATGATCTGTCGATTTGTTCCCTCGATGCACGGCTATCGCGCCCAGGGGACAACCTGGATGAATCCCACTCGACACCGACCGAGATCCGCTGCGGCCCGAGTGCGGTTCCTCACAACATCTCCCCTATTTCTACGCGTCGTTTCCGTTTTAGCGTGGAGTCTGTCGTCAGGCCGAGGTATGATTTGCATGCGGGCCTAGGCAGTATCGATTAATTTATATACCAGCTTCTCTCCGCTCACATGGCCTTCTCTTGGCAGTCCGTTCCATCAAGCACCCCTTTGAGCCCACCACTGCCGATCCTCACGCGATGGGGATGAATCTCCTTAACAATTCCTCCGCCACCGATACAAGACTTGTCATCAAAAGCTGATCGCTGGGTTGGGCACAGTACCAGGTATCGCCATAGTAGAAGCCCTCACCTAGGACGGTGAAGGCACCGGCAAAGCGGTGTCGGATATTTCCCGGGAACGGTGCAGGCGGCAGCTCGTTGATATGGCTATAGACACTGCCCTTGGTTGATAGTGCACGACGACAGAACCTGGCGCTGTGTTCGTCCGAGATGGTATCAAAGGCAAGCGTAAGCGCATTGTCGAAAGACTAGGTAATTTTTATTGCAGATATATGCTGGCTAGGCTCATGATTGTGGGTAGAGAACTGGCTGCCCAAACGATGCTTGAGGAACCATTGAGTCTTATCGAGACTCTCCTTTGCAAGGATAGAGAATTGGCACTCAGTGGTTCGTGTACTGGTTAACCGCTGCCGTTGAATTAGCTCGTTCTTGCTTGTATAAGTCCGGCTTATACGATCACAAGCATATGTGACTGTACGTTTCCCAGACTTCTCTTTAGTAGACTTTCCTGTCGTGAAGGCATAGCCTCGTGGCGCTGCCCAT
>NRSZ01000275.1:0-14044 GCA_002901185.1 Tolypocladium capitatum | reverse complement strand
CCTTCAGGAGGGAGACAGTCATCTGGGAATTGATTGACCTGACTGATTGGTTCCATCTTGCGGTATTAGGCGTGTAATTGGCGCTTGTGAGGCTGTTGGTGATTGTTGAGATTAGTGTTATCTCAGCCGCGCCCGGAATCACGGTCGGGCCGAAGGGCCGACCCCCTTTTCCTCTTTGTGTGTGCCGTACTTCGTAGCATAGCTAGATAGGATCATCATCAATTGCATCACTTTGCACAGAGGCCACAGAGCCAATCTCGTGGCCGTTACACATGAACTATCGTACCCATTCCTTCGCACACGGGAAGAGCTTTGGAAGTCGATGGTGATTCGGAGTCTCGACTCTCGGACACGAAGCCGGAAATGGGCAACGACCGAGTTCAAGATGGACAAAGTTAGCTGCCCACATCACCAAGGAAGTGGACCGTTGGCTCCAGTGGCGTCGTCCACTTCATGTTGGTGCCATGCCGCTCTTATTCTGCCATGCAGGGTTCTGAACGAGTACGTGTTTACGACGGCATGTCCCGTCAAGGAGACAAGTTGAATTCAGAGACTAGTCCTCGTACACATGCAGCCTTGGGTCAACCAGAGTCGTTGGCCCCGCTCTTGGGTCTGTACTGCACCGTCTTGGGACACTTCCCGCTCGTCCCCACGGGATCCGCCGCCACGAATTGTCCGTTCTGCAACGAGCCCTGGACGTTGAAGTGGTACCACACCTCGTCGAGCGCCTTGCCCTTGCACCCGAGCGTCACGCTTGCGCCGTGCTGAGCCTCCAGCGCGGCCTGAATGTCGGCGAGCGCATACGTCGTGCTGTCCGACGGCGTGATGCCGGCGGCGGCGAGCCAATCGTACGTCGGCAGCGTCTTGAAGAGCGCGACGGTGCGCGTGAAGAAGTCGGTCGCCTCCTGGCCCTGCGTGTAGTCGGTGTAGCAGCTGGGGTCGAGCGTGCTGATGCAGGTGCCGTGCTTGCCCCATTCGTGCTCCCAGAAGGTCTCGTCGTTGCCTCCGATGTCCTTCCAGTACGTCTGCATGAACGCGAGGGTGTCGGCGCCGCCGGTGGACGACAGGATGTCGCCGATGCCGGTGTAGGCGCGGCTGGGGTCGCACTGCGACGCGAACGAGCCGTCGCAGTTGTCGGGCCAGAGGCCGTGGATGGTCCAGGAGTCTAACAGACATTCTCAGCTACGGGCCACCAACGAGGGCCTCGGGGGGCGTTTACCAGACGGTCCAGTCGAGGGGCTCGCGTCCCAGAACTGCGTCTGCAGCAGCTGGCCAGAGGCTATGAAACAGCACGTGTCTGCCACGGGGGCCGTGTTTTGGCACGACAGCGGGAGGTCACCAGTGCAGGTCTTGCCGCCTGCCAGGGCCAGGCCGGACAGGGCCGCGAGAGGCACCAGGGAGCGGAGGACGGAGGCCATGTTGAAATTTTCACTGCAGCAGTGGAGTCGTGCCGAGGACTTTTGCTCTGGCTTCTCCGGCCAGGGCACACGCTATTTAAACATCAACCCTCGAGAGCGGCATCCTCGCCGCAGGCCCGGAGCCGTTGGCCGGAGGCGCGACGAATGCGGTAGGTGCCCGCTCCGGATCTCAGATAACGGACGCGCCACGGCAAAGGGTCCTGGGGCTTGACGTTAGCGGCGGGCGTCCAAACCGCGTTGAGAAGGCGGCGGGAGCATTATGGCGCCATCGTCAGATCGGCAGCGCTGCTCCGGTGCATTGGCTGCGACCCTGGATGCGTACCTGCTTATCGTGTGTGCGCCTGGCGAGTATCTCATGCGGCCGTCCCCCAGTGCCGTCATATACCGGGTCCGTTATATATATGATACAGCACGTTGCTCCCAAGCAGATATTGAGCACCGCCCAATATATGCCTTTCTTCGGCGTGACGTTCCGCGTGCAGGTGTTGGCCCGACACGATACCTACTCGTAGACGTGGCCGTCGCCAATCAACGGCTTCTCGTCAAGCCGTTCCGTCGCTACCGGAACCTCCGACTCCTACGAGCCAACCGTCGCGCACGTTGCACGTCTTCCAGAGCACCTCGCGTACATCGCCGTCCGACGCTTAGCCCAGAAGCCTCCTGCCGTCCGCGAAACTATCGTTGCCGAAAACCCGTAGCGCCGACGGCGACAGCCCGTTCGTTGCAGCGTGCCGCTTCACCTGTGTCAACGAGAACATGCGATTGGTGAGTTCCGGCAACTTGCTTACTGCAATAGGACATGTTTAAGGTGTGGCTCAATTGTCATGGTAACTGGTTAATTGGTCTCCTTCCGCTCGAGGCATTATGACGACATTGGCGTCATAACCGTGGATTGAGGAAGGAAGGAGCCCGTCACAGGCGCGAGCCCGCCCTCCCCCGAGGGGATATTGATTCAATAGACCCACGATTTCCTTGATTCTTCGGTAAACGACAGAGAGCAACTTAACTAGCCCAACTATCGTGAGTTCGTCAGTCGGGACCATCGTTACTAACTCGCCGAGCCGCTATCACGGGCCCCGGCTTGCCGTGGCGACCCAGTGGCCTAAACCTACCAAGGTAAGTGGCAACTACACAGCACTTCTCGAGCCGAAGGCGAGAAGTAACAAAGCCGCGGCAGGCGTCTCTGGGGGATCGGACGCTAAAATAGAGCTCGCCGCAGGCCACGATAACCCCTGAGTTATATGTGTGTGTTTTATGTTATAGTGTCGGAGGTGGACTGAAATAGTTGATTCGACGGAGCATGGCCGCCTCGCTGTATTGCCGTATCGCAGGGCGCGAGCTGGCGTCGACTTTATAGGCAGGTGGCGAGTCGGCTGGACATTCTGTATGACCGCCGTCCACCCCTCCCTCGGCCTTGGTCGCCTCTTTCGAGCAAAGATACGAATACACTTGTGCTTTGTGAAACACTCTCGGCCGAGCCACCACCAACGCTCGACTCGTCACTGACTCACGGCGCGAACTGGAACATTCGGTTCCTTAAGCCGTGATCCCACCGCACGTCGGGCCAATCAACCAAGAACGAAATCACTTGCATCCAAGCCACCGTATAGCCGGGAATTCAGGGATGAAGGCGTGTATCCCAGGCACCACGCTGAACAATGCCGGCGACATCACCAGCGTGAACTTGAAGTGCATCTTGCCGAGACGAGGGCCCGAGTAGGCAGCCGCTGCCAAGGCGCAAAACACGGTAAGCTTCTCCCCGAGACCTGGCCTCTGCTCCTCTGCCAGGACTACATACGGCTCTGTTGTCCCTTTCGAGTGGCGGATAAGGCCGACCTTTTCGAATCCAGTCTCGGATAGGACTCTGGATATGAGGGCAGGGAGATCAAAGAGCCTACCCGCTCAGTGGTGTTCACTGAGCAACCTGACTGTGTTATCGTCTGCAAATAAGGATCCCGTGAAGAGTGACTGCTTAGAGTCTCTGATCTAGCTATGGGTATACGAGCTGGGCTCCTAACCAGTCTTAGAGGAATCGAGCTTGCGCTTCCATTATCCTCTGCTTGCAGAGCCAAAACCCAAGTAATTCGTCATTGTTACCGCAGTAGGCTCTGGGGCGCTGCACCAGGCCGTGCATCAAGAGCACAGAATTGTTTTCTTGTCTTCTTCGCGTCTATGCGCCGCTTCTTGGACATCCGGAAAACAGTTGTTGCCCTGTTGATCTCGGCTCTGCTCGTCCAGTTTTGTGTGCTCCTTGGGATCGTCAATGACGAAACCATCCTCGATCTGCACCTTGTGATCCTGGTTCGCATAATTGGCCGTGCTTGATATCATCTCTTGGTCTCGTCGCCTTCGTTGATATCGACGGTCTCGGGCTTCCCCCACAGCTCTTTCATCGGGATGTTCAGTCTATGTGTCTCTTGCGGTGGAAACCAGGTAGCCAGTTGCCGTCTGATGCGCTATGACAGGGTCCTGCGGTGTAACGAATTGCGCCTGGATCACGACAGACGGTGACGCCTGTTGGGGCCAAGATGGGAGAGCTTCTCGGCCTGTTGCGTGAATTCAGTTGCATTTCGGGCTTGTGTTTTGTCGAAAGAGACGGCGGCTGAAGACTGGGCTGCTCTGGGTTAGCGACTCGCCCATCCTGTCTTGGCGCAACTTTGGACGGCGCAGTTCGTGTAACAAGGCGAGCCTAAGCAGCGGAGTAGTGGATTGAGCGACACGCGATACTGCGACCAACTCTATCGAAATGCCATCCAGGCACGGAGAGCCTTTGAAGTCGAAGTGAAAATATCGTCATCTCCAAACCGAGAAGGAAGTGGTTGAATTGCAGCTTCCTTGAACCAAGCACAACGAGGAAGGAGCGGCCAAAGGCAAGATGCTACTGCCACGTGAGCAAGGCAGCGTAGGATTTCAACAGTTAACTGGATCCCGTCGGCATAGCAATCCTCTGCAATGGCAAACTGCCTGAACCGTGGAGGCGGATAATTGAGGAGACGCCAGGGGCTGCTTCGCTGTCGCTGGTGGAGCCTGGTTCCATTGCCAGTTGCGACAGCGGACCCCAAGCCGAGGCCTGCAGACACCCGTGGGCTTCAGCCGAACAACCCTGGCAACGACATCGGCTCTCCGCGGTTCTTCACCAGCGCAAAGCATCGTGAGCTCCGCGCCGTCTACGAAGCGACCACTACTGCGAGCGCCATGGTCTTGCCACCGCGGGGCGCTTAAAGCTTCCCTTGCTCGCTCTCCTCCAGCTCCCGCCGAGGCTCCGCGCCTAGCAAGATGGCTGCTTCAAGCCCAGCTGCTGTGTCGCACAAGAAGCAAGGTCGCAGGCGGAGGCAAGACAAGCCTGCCATCTCTGCGAGGCTTGTTCTTGATGACCATATCAGGGGCGACGTCGGCATCCTGTCCGAGGATCTCTTTGCCGACCTCTTTCCGCACCACCGCGACAGTACGTCAAGACGACCTCGCGGCGCTCTGCGCGCATGATTATGCCATGTTGCTGACCGCCCGTGATGTGATGCAGGCTCGGAAGACGAGCTGCAGGCCCAGATACTCCACGTCGCGGTCTCGCCATGGGTACCCGATGCGACCCCGTCCGACACTGTCTGGTCCATTGTCCCCGTCGCGCGATCCGCTGCGTTGGCGCACTCGACCGTCCAGTTTTCTCCATCGTCACCAGCTCTCCAGAGCTTTGCCGTCACGCTGCAACGAGTTGCGCCTTCGAAGCTGTCGAGCCACAGTCGCAGCGGCATCGAGATTCTCGTGCTCGATGTTTCTCCCCTGCCGCTCGAGACCGTCTTCGTGAGCCTGGAGAGCGAATCGACCAAGAGACTGGAGAATGGCGAAGGAACATTCTACAGAGAGCATCCCACCAATCCTCGTGGCAAGGCAACGTCCAAAATGACAACGGAGCAGCTGTTGATCGCTGCCATCAGAACTGCCCTGGCTAGCCTCAAGGTTGTCCATGCCGGAGACCTGTTTCCTCTACCGCTGGCTCCGCACCATGTTACGCATGTGCCGCCTAATCCTGGCAAGATTATGCTCTGCGAGCCGGTGGCACAGGGTATTCTTACCGATGCAACCAAGATCGTGCTCATGCGCGGGAGGGTTCGCACAAGACAAGCACGACGCCAGGCATCCATGGCAGTAAGCCATCGGCTAAACGGTGTCACCGACGAAGACGAAGCCAATACCGACCAGTTCTACTCAGCAGCCGAGGAGCGCTATCGCACGGACGCACGCGCCGAAGAGACCGAGACTGCAACCGAGACGGAAACAGAAGTGTCAGATCTAGAGCAAGAGGACGAGCTTTCAGACGACTCGATGGACGACATGATTTCGTTGCAGGCCCCAGCTCTCCCGCCGACCAACGTAAGCGGGTTGGGAACAATGCAGCCCGGGACGCCAATGACCATTGGCACGCTGCGCGGACGGAAGACGAATGGGGCTGCCACGCCTGGTTCCGTCTTTTCCAACTTCACCTCTGCGACAGCCAGGCCTGACCGACCTCGTGGCCGTTTGTTCAAGGCGCAGGGGCTGCTGAAGCCCATGCCATCGGATCTTCTGCATCCAAAACCGTCGCTCGAAGAGGACGAGGAGGCCAGAATCTACGTCGACATGTCGTCATTGCCCAAGATTGGTTGCTTCTCTGGAGACTGGGCGAGAATAGAGGTGGCCGAGGAGCCGCCCTTGAACGGCTTCGGGGCCTTTGGACTGGGAAGCTTCGGTCAGGTTGAGACCGAGACGTCAAATTGGCGCCCGGTTCGAGTCTACGGTCTTCCCGAAGGATACTCCCAGCGTCCAGTCACCCGAATCCCAAGCTCGAGGCCGGGGGAACGAAAGATGTCCTTCTTTGAATCACAGATGCAACGTCCGACCAGCCCTGCCGCTTATGCCTCCCCTATCTTGCTCGCCAACCTCGACAACGCTACGCACCTGCGAATCTCGGCTCTCAAGAAGTCGCCGTACCAGGGCAAGGGTACGCTTCCCCGGTTTGCAAGTGCATCACATCCGCCGTACGCCAAGGACATCGCGATCCACCATATCCGCACCCCAATCTCGGCCGAACGTGCCTACCAGACGGCTGTTCTGGGCGGCTTGAAGCGGTACTTTGCACAAAAGGTGCGCCTCGTTCGGACCGGCGACCTGATAGCCGTGCCCGTCGACGCACAGCTAGGCCGAGTGCTCCAAGAAGGGCCCGGAGCTGGTGGCTCCGAAGTCGACGACGTGATGGCATTGACGGCCGACAGCAACAAGAATGGACAGTCATCATCGCACATCGACAGCGTCGCTTGGTTCAAAGTCGGGCACATACAAATACAAAAGGCAGACGAGGACGAGGATGGGACAGCAGAGGCTTTCTGGGGCTCTGTTGCGTGCATCGATAGCGCCACTGTCGGCATGCATGGATCTGGATTCGAGACGAGTCGGATCCCCGGCAGCAACCAGAGCACTTGGCCATACTACTTGGGCCTGAAGAATTCTCCCAGGCGAGGCTCGGATCCGACGGCGGCCACGTTGGCAGAACACAAGCAACAATACGTGTCGCCCCTGAGACGCCAGCTAAGGGAGCTTCTTGCCGCTGCCACGAGTCAGAGGGCGATTCACCTCAAGATGCCCCCGATTGCCATCTTGTTGACGTCGACGCACCGAAACATTGGAAAGTCGACCCTTGCGACGACTGCCTGTGCCGACATTGGCCTGCACACGTACCCGATTGACGCGTATGACATCCTGGCCGAGGGAGGAGGGAGCGGGAGCGACGTTAAGACAGAAGGCTTCCTGAGAACCAGGGCCGAGCGGGCCATGAGCTGTGGCCCTGAATGTTGTGCGCTCCTGATCCAGCATGTCGAGGCACTCAAGGCAGACCGGATCGAGTCGACCATGAAGGAGATCTTGGAGGAGACGCGAGTTCTCATCGCAACGACCAACGAAGTTGACCAGATACCGGACGGAGTCCGGGGTCTTTTTACTCACGAGCTTGAAATGGGTGCACCCGACGAAGCCGAGAGAGAGGCCATTCTCCAGACGGTCGTTGATGGTCGGGGCGTCAGCCTCGACGCTACCATCGACCTCAACTCGGTCGCCTTGAAAACGGCCGCGTTGGTGGCTGGCGATCTGGTGGATGTCGTGGAGCGTGCTTCTATCGCCAAGCAGGTCCGTCTAGAGCAGCTGTCGAAAAAGACCAGCAGTAATGGCGCAGTGGTGACCGTCAGAGACGTGCAGGTCGCTGGCGGTCCTCTGGCCCGGAGCCTCACTGCGTCCGATTTCGACGTGGCCGTCGAGGCTGCTCGCAAGAACTTCTCGGACTCGATTGGCGCCCCCAAGATCCCCAACGTGACGTGGGACGATGTCGGTGGTCTGAGCAGCGTCAAGGACGCCATCACAGAAACCATCCAGCTGCCCCTGGAGCGCCCAGAGCTGTTCGCCAAGGGTTTGAAGAAGCGCTCCGGCATCCTATTCTATGGTCCTCCCGGCACCGGAAAGACGTTGCTGGCCAAGGCCATCGCCACCCAGTACAGCCTCAACTTCTTCAGCGTCAAGGGCCCTGAGCTCCTCAACATGTACATTGGTGAGTCGGAGGCCAACGTGCGGCGGGTGTTCCGGCGAGCGCGAGATGCCCGGCCTTGCGTCGTCTTCTTCGACGAGCTCGACTCGGTTGCTCCCAAGAGAGGCAACCAGGGCGACAGTGGCGGCGTCATGGACCGAATCGTGTCGCAGCTCCTGGCAGAACTGGACGGAATGTCTGGCGGCGAAGATGCCGGAGGAGTGTTTGTCATTGGCGCGACGAACAGGCCTGACCTGTTGGATCCGGCTCTGCTCCGTCCTGGACGATTCGACAAGATGCTGTACCTCGGTGTTTCCGACACGCATGACAAGCAGCTCACGATTCTCGAGGCACTCACGCGAAGGTAAGTCTCCCGTTCCTTGATTCGGTGACGGCACGAACTAACGTTGTGCAGATTCACCCTCCACCCCTCCATCTCCCTCAAGGCAGTCTCCGAGCGCCTGCCCTTTACCTACACCGGCGCCGACTTCTACGCCCTCTGCAGCGACGCCATGCTAAAGGCCGTGACCCGGCAAGCCGCGGGTGTGGACGCCAAGGTCAAGGCCATCAACGCCGAGCGCGGCGGCAAGCACGGTATTTCGACGGCGTACTACTTTGACCATTATGCCACGCCCGAGGACATCGCCGTCATGGTCACCGAGGCGGACTTTATCGCCGCACACGAGGAGCTGATCCCTAGCGTCAGCGCCGGTGAGCTGGCACACTACGAGAAGGTCCGCGCGGCGTTTGAAGGCGTCAGGGACACGTCGGTGCCGACGGTGCAGCAGCGAAAGCCCGTGGCGGCGGCGGCGGTGCCGCCGCCCTTGAAGAACAGAGTGAGCAGCTCCGCGAGCGCGGGTAAAGGTAGCAAGGGCAAGGGCAAGGGCAAGGCTATTACCCTGACGAGTGATGATGAGTACGGCTCGGAAGAGGACGACCTCGGCGGTGCGGTCAATGGGCGCTCCAAGGGCAAGGGAAAGGCGGCGGTGGGATTCCAGGAAGGGACGGCGAGCGACGATGACGGACTGTATTAAGCACGGTGCGGTCTGCTAATGGGGGAGTGGGTAGCATGTCGTGCGAAATACCCTCCTCGCCAGACGTAGCGCTCAAGTCGGGGAGGTTTGTCCATGTACATTACATATCATGAAGGTTTGCTGTATTGTATACTTGTTCAATGTGTTAATCCCATTGCGGATATCATGAAGCCCCTCCCTAGTTGAACGCTCGCCGTGTGCCAGTCAACAGAATCAATGCCTACTTGCTAGCCACCACCGTTTCCTTCCCTGTCTTCTTCACATCCTGTTCGTCCTCGTCGTCCTCTTCCTCAGACTCGTCTTCCTCTTCAGACTCTTCTGTCTTCTCTTCCTTCCTTTCCGCCTTCTCCTTCGGCTCCTCCTTCTTCTCCTTGTCCGGCCCGGGCTCCTCCTTGACTGCCGCCGTCTTGGACTCCATCTTTTTGATCTCCGGCTCGCCAGCCGACGCGACCCCGGCGCTCATGTCGCCGGAGCGGCGCCGCCACCGCCCGCTCGTGGGACTCTGGACGGGCTCGAGGGTGGCGGAGTCAGTTTGCGAGGCACCTTTCCAGGTGCCGCTGGTGGGCGACTGCAGACCCTCCGTCTTGCTGTCGCTGGAGCCGGGCTTCGTTTCGGGCTTCTCTTCCTCATCGGTGGCGGCGGCGGCGGCAGCGTCTGGCTCCGTCTTCTTGCCGTGGACCTTTTCGCGCAGACTCCTCAGGCGAAGCTCCTTAGCCTTCTGCGCTGCTTCATCAGCGACGCTCCGCATGGGCAGGACGGTGGTGGCCTTTGCGGGCTCGGCCTTGGCCGCCTCCTTGTCCTCCGCCTTGGGCTTGCTGGTGCTGGCTTTCGGCTCGGGGGCGGGAGGAGCTGGAGGCGCGGGTGCGGGCGCGGGCTTGACGACTGGTTTCTGCTTGGGCTTCGGGGGCTCGGGGGGCTTGTCGTGGATGGAGGGGATGGTGTGCTCGTCGTAGTAGATTTTGACGTGCTGCTTGAGCTCGCCGTACTCGTTCCAGTCTTCAATCTCGACGAGGTCCTGAAGTAGAATCCGACGATTAGCAGACCATTCCCGCAGGAGAACATCGGAGCCTGTTCGCGAGACGTACCCCGAGGACGAATCCCTCCTGGACCAGCCCCGGGAGCTTCCTCAGCCGCCCGCCCTCGTCCTTGCCCGCACGGCGACCCCATAGCATGCGCGCCTTATCGTCGGTGGCAATGTCGACGGCCTTGAAGGGCACGCGGTTGGCGCGCAGGATCGTCTCGAGGCGGGACGTGGCGGTGACGATGTGCGAGGAGCCGGCGGTGAGGGAGGTGAAGATGTAGAGAGCCGGGTCGGTCGAGTACGTCGTCATGGTGTCTTCGGGACCGCCAACCAATGGGAAAGGTGGTCAACGTGAGGAGAGCAAAAGCAAGATGGACAGCGAAAGCGAAAAACGGGTTGATTGATCAGGGGGGAAGACGGCAGCGGCAGGGGATGATGCCCGAACTGCGGGGGCGGGGTCGCAACGACATGGCGTCACAGGAGCGGCAGCAGCGAGGATAACGTCAACGGTGAATCAGACAATCGAAGAATACCCTAGGGGCAGGGCGTGGCGCCGTCGTGGGGATGCGATATACAAGCCGCGAGCACGTGTTGCGCTTGGGCTGGTAGGAGCTCCAAGGCTGCCAACGCCTGGCTGTGGACGGGGTGAGCCTCGCGAACGACGACAAGGCACAACCTTGGCCTCACTGGCGCGAGTCGTGTTGCTGCAGCCAACGTCCGTTGGAGCAGCGGCTCTCGTGCTTGAGAGATTGCAACGTCTCGGCGGCGTGGCACGACGTCGGCCAGGCGGGAGAATCCGTCGCATCTTGCCATGTCGGACCAGAATTTCGTTGTCCAAGCCGTCCGTCTCTCTTGCGGCTCTCGACCGCGACATGCCGACGGCCACCGCACGCCGCCGGTGCCAATGGCCGCAAGCCCGGCGCACCGTCGTCGTCCCGTTCCACGCGCTGCCCAGAGGCGCCGAGCGAACCTCGCCGGTGGGAGGCACGGCGACGCCTGGCACCGTCTCGGCGGCTTCCCCGGGGCCAGCCACGACGGGGTCACCAGCGTCATCTGTGCCTCGTTTCACTGCCCCGGCCGCGGGCCTCGCATAGAGTGAAGCAATCACGGACACGGCATGGGAGGGGCCGCTAATCGGACATGAAACACGCACGCCGCAGACGCCGCGATGCCCAACGCAGCCAGCGCGGCACCGGCCCCATCTGCTGGCATCCGCCGTCGGCGATTATTGCATCGACGGCCAGCACGACAAGGGCCCCATCCCGGTCCCGTCCTGCAGGTACGCAGCATGGTACGGCCAGTCAGCGGCTCGCACGAGCACACGAGTCACGGCGCAGAGGCGCATCGCGTGATACTCGTACGCCTCCCGCCGAGCGCAGCGGCCAATCACGACATGTGCCCTGGACGCCCGCTCGACTGTTCCGATATCCCGGCGCCAACGGCAACTGGGCGCCGTCGTCGTCTGCGCCGTTCCCACGGCTGTCAGAGTTTTCGGGCAGCCCGCGTGTCGCTCGCGGCAAGTGGAGAGAGGGCATAAGTCGTCGCCGCCCCCGTCGCCTGCCGCTCCCCATCTGCCTCTCTCACCGTCAGGCACACGCTCTTTGCTTCATCCACCGGTCTCGACGACGGCCCCCCGCCCTTCCTTTCGTTCCCTTCTTCCCACGACATCTTACTTGTGCTGCCGTGTACGCCGTCCGCTCTCGCTCCTTCAGGAACCGCTCCTCGCAAGACACTGCAAGTCGCTGGTTGCTCTAAACCTCCCGACTCGACCGTCCAAGATGCATTCCGCCGGGCTCATCGCTCTCTTTGCCGCCGTGGCCGCCGCGGCCGCCACGCAGGACCTCGGCGCCACCACCACCACCACGCAGACGTCGACGTCGACCCGCACGTTGACTGTCACCCAGTGCCCCTCCTCCGTCACCAACTGCCCGGCCCGGTCGTCGTCGTCCAGCGTGGCTGCCGTGTCCACGACCTCATCCGTCGTGGTCCCGGTCTACTCCCCGCCGCCGTCGTCGACTCCCTCCTCGTACACGTCCTGGTCCGTCTCCAACTCGACCATCAGCGGCGGCCCTACCGGCTCTGCTCCTCCCACCACCGTCGTCACGGTCAAGCCCACCCAGCAGACGTCGGTCAACGTCGTCACATCCTCGACGACCCTGCCCCCGACCGTGCCCACCGCTGCCGCCAGCAGCTTCAAGGCCCAGGTCGGCGTCTTCGCTGCTGCCCTTGCCGCCGCCCTTGCCGTCGTCTGCTGAGATGGCAGCAGCAGGCCTTCATTTTCACTTCCCTAACTTGACTTCATCCTTCTTGGCATATAGGCCACTTATTCTGTGGGGAGGATCTTTGGCGGATTTACGGAGTACTAGATGGAGACGTACGTTCGGATGGGGCCTTTTTCACGCCACTGTGTGGCCAACAATATACACCTCGGATTTGCCAGCCCGCTTGGGTAACAAGGCCAAAGCCAACGGCGCGCGATGAGCCAAAAATAACGATTGTGATACCATGGGAGTTCTGGGGTGAGTTGCACGACTGGCCAGGGCCAGGGATTATATGCCAAAATGAGTTTTGTCATGAGATGAAACAACAACACCGACCACAGTGACTTGATGAGGCAAATTTGCTTCCCCCTGTTGCATGTGCTTGCTTGGCGATCTCTGCATGCCTCATGGCAGCCCAGCCAACCACGTCGCCGTATTAAAGATATAATATCGTCGGTCCTCGGGACCGCAATGCTATTAGATAAAACGGTAATTAGGTTACACACACGCTAGCTATATAAGAGCTTAGGCCGGGTGCGCTATTCACCGGGTAGCAGTTTAGAGGGGACTAAACGGCAGTTCTATAATATACTCGTACTCGTATTTGATTCTAGCGGAAGCAAACCGCCAGAGGGAGCTCGTTCCTCGTGCACGTCTCCTAATGTGCCTATCCCCGTGGTGGCGACATTGTAAACGCGCTGGCAGTCCATAGAGGGACCAGATATGTTCAACAAGAGCACTGATTTCCCACAGCGACTATTTTCTCTTGGCCTGATGCTGCCGACGTGGCCGAATGGGAATTGGGCTTCGGCCGGACTGGGGGATGCCAGCTGATGAGCCGGGATGGCATGGACGCGGTTAAAATGGAATATGCCGAGGCCTGGCTGGGATCGGCGACGACGAGTCTCGTTGTCTATTCATGATTCTCGTTTTGCGCGCTTCCATCGTACATGTTTCCGAGCCAAACACTAATCCATCTCCATGCCTCGGGGTTCCCTTCCAACTGACAAGCGCAAGATGAAAGAGGGAGCCGCCATACTCGTAAAGGGCCACATGTCAAATCCGTGGCGGGTTTGCCGTCTGCCCCGTCAGCTACATCTCGCTAGCAAGACCCATGTCCGCTGCGGGATTAATACCCTGCCGTTCGTCCAGAATGCTCAGAATACTCGGCAATTAGCGTTGTTCTCCAAACCCGGGGGCCGTCGCCAGATAATTACTGCTGTGGGTCCTTCGGTCGAGGCAAAAGGTACCCGAGTACTCCGTACGAGTACGAGTAGTTCTTGTTTCTCGCAGCAACGTTCTGCTCACTGGCGCGCCGCCGGTTCGTCGTCGAGGACGACGTGGCGTGGTGCTATGAGCAGGGCTGCCCGCTCGCCGTGGCCACGGCGCAAGGCGAGCAGAGACCCGAGTTGGAGTCTGCGAGGTACGGACACTCGTGCGTCACGGCGTGCGCGCACTTTTTGTTGGAGGCGGATATCATGCCGGGGACTTCTCGACAGTGGCTGTCGCTGGTGGCAGTGGTCATATGCAGGGCGGCCGGAGGCGGGTAGAAGACTGCGGCCCGGGCCCGTTGCCGCTCTGCGGCTCGCTCTGCGGCTCCTCTCATGGTGGCCGGGTTATATCGATGCAAAAGGCCGAGGCGTCCTCATCAGAAGACTAGGGCCCTGTGACGCTGTCGACGGGATATCGACGGCTCGACGGGCAGGAAACAAACGGGTGGGACGGCAACGCCTCGCGGCAAGCCGGCACTTGGAGGGCATATATAT
>NRSZ01000274.1:0-22965 GCA_002901185.1 Tolypocladium capitatum | reverse complement strand
GGGGGCCGAGGGGCAGCAGGGAGGGGGGCCGAGGACGTGGAACCCAAATGGGGGAATCAAGTTTGGGTGATGCACACGCCATGGCCCATGGACGCAGCTACATGCAAGATGGAATACCCCGATATGGTCAAAGATACAACAGTCATTTGTGTCATGCGCAGTCAGGCAGGGCGTGCGGAGCTTCGGTGAAGGTGACTCTTTTCCATCTACCTATACAGACAAAGGAAAAGATGCCGCAAAGAGACCAGCGATGGTGTCATCTGAAATCCGGCGAACCGGGCCTCGATCCCCCTGGATGCAGAAAGCAAGTACGGCGAACAAGGCGACAGGAAAGCAAAGCAACGAAACCGTGGCTCCGTCCGATATCATACACCCACCCCTGCAGCGTCAGTTGGTGCCGTTGGTCTTCCCGCCCCTGTCCCCGCCCATGGCCTGCACCTGGGCATTCATGCGGCCAAACTGCCACTCGGGAAGGGTAATGCCCGTCTGCTCGTTGATGGTGGTCATGAGCGGCGGCAGCATCTGGTAGACGTTGCGCAGGGCCTCGGCGGGATCCGCTCCGCCGGCGGCGCCCGTGTTCCAGACGGAGATCTTGGGCTCGAGCCCGCGGATGGCGGCGGCGTTGGCCTTGGCCAGCTCGACGTAGGTGCCCTTCTCGATCATGACGTACCGCAGCAGGCCGGCCGGCCCGCCGAAGGCCTGGCCCAGCTTGGCGTAGGCGTCGGCCATGGCGCTGATGCCCTCGGCCTCCTTGAGCTTGCGCACGACGTCGGCGTCGGCGGCCTGCTGCGTGGCGAAGGCGGCGGCCTGGGCGTCGACGCGCGTGGCGTAGGCGGCGGCGTCGGCCTGGCGCTGCGCGGCCTCCTGCCGGGCGCGCGCGTCGGCGGCGACCTCGTAGGCGGCGGCGTCGGCGGCCTGCTGCTTGCTCTCGCGGGCGATGGTGGCCTTGACGACGTCCTTGGCGCGCAGGCGCTCGAGCTCGGCGCCGGCGCGCTTGACCTCGACGTCCCGCTTGAGGTCCTCGTCCTTGCTCTCGATGGCGCGCTGGGCCGTGACGCGCGCAATGTCCACGTCGCGCGTGAGCGCCGTCTGGCGCGTGTTGAGGAGCGCCTCGGCCTGGGCGCGCTCGATGTCGCGCTCCGTCTTCTGCACGGCCGTCTCGGCGTTGATCTTGGCGATCTCGCGGTCCTGCTCGCCCTTGCGCTGGGCCTCGCCGACGTTGCCCTTGAGCTGGGCCTCGGCGACGTCGATGCGGGCCTGGTTGGTGGCGCCCTCGTGGGCCTTGCGCGAGAGCGACTCGAAGTAGACGGAGTTGGGCGCGTCCTTGAGCTCCTTGACGTTGGCGTTGTAGATCTTGAGGCCGAACTGGTCGAGCTCGGACTGGATGTTGCGGAAGATGCGCTTCTTGAAGACCTCGCGCTCGGTGAAGATCTCCTCCATGGTCATGCTGGAGACGAGCACGCGCGTCTCGCCCTCGATGATGCCCTTGACGATGTTGGCGACGTGCATGCGCTGCTCGGCGTGCACGCCGGCGCCCGAGTCGGACTGCGCGAGCAGCATGGCGAACTTGAGGAGGGCGTCGCCCTTGTCCTCGCGCTGGTCGCGGGGGGTGCCGTCGTCGGGGTCGGGCACGGCGGCCGCGTTGGCGCCGCGCTGGTTGACGTCCGGGCCGACGGTGAAGACGACGGGCAGCGAGAACTGCAGCTTCTCCTTGGTCATGGCCTGCAGGTCCATGGCGTAGTCCTGCGGCTGGACGCTGAAGCGGGCGCAGCGCTGGAAGGGCCAGACCCAGGCGGCCTTTGTGATCTTGACGGTGTGGACGCCCATGCCGGTGACGGCGAGGTACTCGTCGGGGGCGGAGATGCGGTACGACATGGCGGCGGAGGGGGCGTGGGCGTGTTGCGGATGGTCGGAGGGCGCGCGGCGGCGAGGCGAGCCTGTATGTGCGAGGCCAGGCCCTCGTCAAGAGCGTCGGCGAGGCGTGGGGATGCGAGGAGAGCGCAGGTCGGCGATGCCGACTGAGAGGGTGTTGGACGACGTGGACTACGGCGCTCCTCGGCTGCACGCCCTTGTGTGTAGATGCCTTGCTGCGGCCGGGTCACTCGAGAGGCGCTGTGCGACACGGACGGACGAGCCGCGGACGGCCGCCTCCTTATACGGCGCCGCCGCCGGCGCAAACAGCGCGCTCGCAAACAGCGCGCTCGCCTCGGCCGCCGAGGCTGAAGCCGGAGGCGCGGCGGCGCAGGCCCCTCTGCAAGCCTCCCGCATGGGGCCAACGCAGTGTGCCTCGCATGGGGCCGGCGCGGTGTGCCTCGCGCCCCGAGAGTTCCGGGGCACGACGGCAATGGGCGGCGGCGATTGGCGGCTCGCCCTCGCGCGAGGTGGTGATGGCACGACTGAAGCCGGGCGGCGGCGGTGGAGGCGCGGGCGTCAACGGAGGTCGGCGGTGGAGACGCGGGCGTCGACGGCGGTCGCCGTTGGCCTGGAGCCTGGAGCCCGATGTTTGCCAGCACAGCCGCCCGGGATCCCGCCGACTCAGGCGGACATGGCGCCGAATCACGGCCTCGCACGTCGCAGGGAGCCTGGGCTGGTGCCGAGAGCCGCACTCGTTGCTGGCATCGTGACCGGGGATCGACCGTTGACCGGCAGCCGGCGCGCGGCTGAATCAACCGCGCCGGGTCTCGGATTCAGCCTCCAAGCCCCTCGGCAAGGTCGTCCCCTGGAGCCCGCATGCAGCCCTGGCGGTATGACGGCGGGTGGTGACGCCATGTCGGTAATTACACTCGGTTGACCGCCCTGTTTGCGGGCTGTGCTCGATGCTGCTCCTCTCGATAGTCTCGCCGCCGCCGTCATCGTCTGCGCTGCCTGGCTGGAACAAGACACCCACGCGAGAGCAGAGCCGTCCTCTCGAGCCCCTTGTCGTCGCGAGAACTGGCCGTGCTTCGCGCCAAGTGGCCTACCATGACCAGTCGCCAGCCAAGATGTCGCCAGCCAAGATTGCCCGCGCCAACGAATGCAAAATCCGGCCGAGGCACTCTGCTAGCAGGACGCGTTGCTGCATGGCCAGTGAGTAGCTGAACCCGTAGCGAGCACGGAGGATGAGGAGCGGGAGCTCTTACCCCGGACACTGGTTTTTCCTACCCGAGAGAAAACAACGGCGGCCTGCTTCGTAGATGGTTCTAGTCCCTACTTGGTGGTAGTGAAAGCAATGATAAATAAATAAGTCGGCACCCCATATGAAGAAGGTACCCCGCCTAACGCGGATTTACGAGTAAACTAATGCCCTACTCCGCAGACTAATGAAATATGCTGAAAATACCCTCCAGCTCGGCGTATCAAGTGGCTGTTGCTGGAAACAAGTCCTCGTACAAGAAAGCTACCCGGGAGTAGTCCGGCGCTAAACGCTCTGTGAGTAATAGATATCGCCAGAGCCCACATTTAATGCTTCCGAGTAGATGTAATATATCTTCTTCCACGTCGTCGAGAAGCGCTACCCTCCGTGCGAGTCGTACATCTCTGCGTTCTACCGTGCCCAGGATCCTCGAGCCGTCATGGTTTCAGACCGAGAGTTACAGCCCCGGATGGTTTCTAGGCTAGCCCGGTCAAGGATTAACTGTATCCCTCGTTGCCGTCGAGGTAGGTATAAAGTAACTAGCCCGCAAAGCGAAAGCTTCCATTGGACTAGGTGATGTAGCGACTTGGCCGGTGCGCATAAGTAAGTAGCTTACTTGAGTGCCGAGGCCTTAGCCCATGGCTCGTACCATCTCAGCATCTGCACCTCATCATCCCCTTCTCCCCAGCATTCACAGAGCATAGCCCGTTGAGACAGTTAGCAAAACAGTCGTCCCAGCTCTTGTATAAACCATCAGTGCAAGTAGTGGGTTCCTTCCGACAACCGCTGCACTTCCATGTCTTGTCGCTATTCTGGGAGCAGTTTCTCCCCGCGTCTCCACGATCGCAGAGCAACAGACATTGATCCTCAAATTCGTAGGTACCTTCAAAGCATCCTCTGTCCAGGACATCGAAAGTCAGCATCGACACTTCAAATAGCCCACGGCAACGATGGCAATTAGACGGCCAGGCCTACATCAACCGTTCTGACCCTATTGACCCATAGTGACTCAGAGGGATAAAGTCAGCTGGATTGACTTGGGCGGGATCGAACCCTTTCAGACTCGCGAGTCAGCCATTTCCACTCCAGGATCGTCGGGCAACCCTTTGTGCAACGTGCACCCATCGACCATACCGTGAGGCAAGAAGCGCTTGCCACCCGAGAGAGTAGGAAGGAGAAGATGAACGGAGAACTCACAGTCTTCATCTAGACTATCTTCGGCATCATCGGGATTGGCTAGAGCATCCGGAACTGTCGTCGGAATTGGTTTTCTTGGCATAGGCACGTCGATTTTGTCCCAGCGCTGCATCATCCACATGGCCAACGTGGTGAGTGTCTATGAAGGATTCCTGTAAGCAATTTCGGCAGCTCTCAGCTGTCGGGACAAGTTTGAACGCCCATGATAACGAAGAAGAGAGGAATCACCGGATGAACGTTGCTTACCCACGAATGCGCGTTGCGGAGATTGAACTCGTACCCGTCGTCGCCGCCGTATTGGGATTTGGATACAATTTGCTCTGGCCCGTACAGCTCATTGCCATCGCATCTTGGCCACGATATATCGTTCCAGTGAGCGGTTTCGTGATATATCGTTCCAGCTCGCATGCCAGAGCCCCAGCTGTCAATCTGCGTGCGCAGCGCCTCAAATGAATCGCCCTCGTACGCGATTGTCTTCAAGTTTCTGAATATCGGCGCACCATCTTGCACCCCCAGCCAAAGCGGGCACAGTAACGTGTAGTATTCCGACCAGACTGTTCCGGGAAACCGCCATGTCGTCGCTGTGGTGCCCTGTTTCTTCTTGGGAAACCACTTGCAGGACTTCACCCTCATCCGGTCCTTGACCTTCTGAGGCATTTGATCCGCGTCGCAGTAGTAATAGTTGTAAATGCCGCGTTGCGACCCAGAGCCGCCGAAGTGCGCCTGGTAGTGTCTTTGGAAGTTCCCTTAGGCAAGGAACCGAAACAAGGCATTAATTCTCTGGACAAACTGAAGGGACCAAACAGTGGAGAGTAGATATGCACGCACCCCATATATGATCTGTGAAGAGGGGCACTTGTCCAGACTTTTTCCCAAGGTAAGTATTCAGAGCATTTTGATATTTGTTCCAGCGACTCCACTTTATGGGAGCCTTGGACAGCTCGCCCGCCTCGGCCCAGGCTTCGTAGATGATGTCCTTATACTTCTCGCACGACGTGTGAATACGTGGATCCACCGCATTTTGAGGCGTGGGGAAACCGTCGCCCGGGCCAATGGTGATTGGTGATGGCATTAACCCTTGTTCGTCGAGGCTGATGGCCCAGTCGCTGACTCCTGCGAAGTTCATGCCCTTGTACAACTGTTTGCGGCTATCTTTGACGCCGTCGTCCATGTAAGCGACCCACTGGACCTCGTCGTAAACAAGAATATTGCTATTGCTGTTAGCATCGATATGCTGCTGAACGTTGGATTTGGTTTTGATTATCTCGCGGATCTCGGAATTGCTCAGGTAGCCGGCTGTACCCGTGCATCGGCCGGGAGTGGCGCCAGAAGCCTTGCCAGTGAAGGTACACATCGCTCCGGTACACCCAGGAGTTGTCATTTTAAATGACCGGCCATAGCTCGTGACGCCAACAGCAATCTTATTGGTGGGAATTCCAGCCTTTGTGATCATGGACAAGGAATTGTACGTCTCCGTCAAGTTGACGTGAGAACGGAGACAGTTGCCTGCCGGGCAACCCGGGCTCGACCACTTACTCCCGTAGTCCCACTGACCGTGCAGGTCATACGTCATATACACGATGTAGTCGACGACTTTGGCGATTTTTTCGATTGGAAAGCCCCTGAGATACCAGTATCCTGCAGGTGCGGCAAAAGAGACCGACTTGTCGGGTAACAGGCGCTTAAGAATGGTGAGGAACTGGAGATAGTTTTCCCCTTCTGTCGGATCACCGGGGGGTATGTCAGGAAGGTCCGGGGCATCGGGGTATTCCCAATCGATATCAATGCCATCTAGGCCCTCAGACTTGACGAAGCTGGCGATATTTTGAGCCATCTTCTCGCGGTTGGCGGATTGAACTCCGGCGCGGAAGATGCCGTACGTTGCCGGATCCGTGGAGAAAGTCCACCCCCCAAACGAAAGAATTTTTTTAACCCCGGAAAGTCTTTTGAACCAGTAGAACTGGGCCAACGTTGGGCCCATGGACACCGTATACGTCCCCGCTGTTAGAGTTGCAAAGGCGAAGTGGATGTGAGTGTACTTCTTGAGGTCGACGGTGCGAATGTCAACGCGCTGGCAGGGCCTGGACGGGCCGTAACCCTCAAAATAGCCGATGGACATCCAATTCTTTGGGGGCGTTCCTTTGTTTACGATATCCATTCCGCAGTTGGAGATGCAGTTCGGTGATCCCTCCTTCTGAGGGGCGCCAGGAGGCCCTGGCGGCGCCGGCAAGCAAAACTCGGCAGTCGTGCCGCACTGACCCCAAACATTGCAACAAGCATTCAACTTGCACGGGTTGAGAGACGACAAAGCCGTGCCCTCGGGTGGCGGACGTGTCCCTCGGACTGTCGGTCCGCACACGGCGTTGGCGACGGGTAGGGGCAGCGGCGGCTTCCCGGAGCTCAAGCAGATCAAAATGCCCTGCTGAAGAGCCTTGCAGCCTCCCCAGCCCCAGGTATTGGTGTTGTACTTTTCTATTTCCGCGACTGTGACGAGATTGCCTTGCGCAATATCCCAGCAGGTGTCCTTTTGCTTGACGAGGTACGTGAAACAAGACCCGTCTCCGTTTGGCCGAGGGATGGGCAGGCCTCCGGATGAACAGCATACCTTCTGGCCTATCCGCAAGGTGTTGCAGAACTTATCTTTCGGATTGTACTTGAGCAGGTCCGTCGTGGAGATGCCACACCTCTTAGCCAAAGCCGCGCAGAGGTCGCCCGTAACAACTTCGACGGTGCGGCAGGAGGCCCGCTTCTCAAGAGGACTTGGACTCGGTACGGATGACTTGCCGTCATCGCCAGCGACGTGCAATATGACGGAGGTAGTGTAACGGCCGTCATACCCACCAGAAATACAGGTGGAGTCGCCCCAGGACCTGACCACACGCTGAGCGGCAGCAAGACTGTCAGGCCCTGAGGTGGCTACGATTCCAAAAGTCAACGAGCCGGCCCCATGGTCTGCACAGTTGCCCTGAGCCAACAGGTGTCCCGCGAAGCCCCGTTGGTTCACATGTTCGACAAACAAATCGACGAGTTGCGATGTGTTCAATCCGGCAGGGGCAAAGAGACCAACCGATGTAGAAGTCTCGGGGTGGTAAATGAAGGCTGTGAACGGGTCGTCGCCCAGCCGTGCGAGCATTTGTGCCCCTTGGCCGGCAACTTCAGCCATGACTTGTGCGTGCGAGACAATGTCTGCACCGCTGGACGAAGCCTGGGAGTTTTTCCAGGCTATCTGAACGCCCAATCGTTGGGTATGTCCAGCTTGTATCGCAGACTGACTTGGTCGTTGAGCGCCGTGTTTGGGCAGACTGAGACCGTTGATGGCACATGATCGTAATGTTATCGGCTGATTGCCGTCGAGAGAATTGTAAAGTGAAGTGACGACAAGGAGCGGATGGCTGCATGACGAAAAACGTTGCAAAGAGTGAAATACCCCCCAGTCGGTAGAGTTTAAGCCGACCAAGTCGCAACTAGCAGGACAAGGATCGAGCTCAACCGGAGATTCAGCCGAGGTCGCCCGGACTAAGTTGAGCAAGCCCAAAGCGGCTGCGAGCAGCTTGTACATGCCGATAAGCGAGACCATGCTAGCTGTTTGACAAGAGACTTGGGCATGGAACAAAACAAGGAACGAACGGTATCCGGTGGAGTTGGAGTCTTATACACATGTGAGGTAGGGGAGGGTAAGCGGAGGAGGAGGGTGTCTCCACCTGTCGGTCAGAAGTTGGGGTTTCTGATGCCGTTGACTGGTCATGATAGCGAAGTCGCACAGAGGCACTCGGTTTATTGGATATTTTATGCAAGTAAGCTCGTACGGTGTGACGAAGCTGCAGGGTGATGACCGTGATGACAGTGCAGCCCCTGATTGGGTGGCCTCGATGGCCTCGATGGCCTTAAATGACCTCAAAATCTGACAACAGCCCGTCGTGTTCGTGCCGATCGTCAGATTGACGCACACTCCAGGCACGTGACTGTGCAAAACGGGCCGCCGTACAACACACCCAACCGTCATCAGTTCACCGCGCCATAGCTCATCATCATCATCGCGCATCGTGACCGTTCAACGGCCTCGGAAAACGCCATCGTCGGACGGATATTGGAACGGAACAAGTCGCACATGTCCATGTGGCACGGCCACCCTTGGCAGCCACCGACAACAAGGTGACACCGTTTCCTTGCCGAGAATTTCTGAAGAATGAGCCACTGACACCAACACGGCGGGATAAGCACCAGACATCTCTAACTGCGACGTCTGAATACACCACGCGGATTCAACAGATGATATTGGAGCATCTGTGCTACGGGACGGAACCATGTCCCCCTCATCACGTAGAACCCGCGGGCCTTGCAGCTTGTTCGCCGTTGGACTCGTCCTCGCCCTGGGACTGCTGGTTCCTCTAATGACCTGCCAGGAGCACCGAATCTGCAATACCTGCTCTCAGGGCCCACCAGAAGGCGAGACCGCCGTGGGTTTCAACTTGGGTCAATCATACGGGTAACATAACCTATCCACCTGCTCTTACCCGTCACGTCAATACCGATATCGAGTTCCTTGCCTTCTCATTGTACCTTGAGTCATAACAATAGCAAGCGCTGACGGAAAACTGTTTCCGGTCTTAGCACATCCGTTGCGTACTTTAGCAATGGGACAATAACCAACCTGGCCAAGGTCCGGGGAAGCTCAACATACGCGGAACGCATGGAGCAGCTGATCTTGAAGCCCCAGACTCCGTACTGGTTAACGCCCTTTGGGTATATGGGGCGTTTGCTGAGTATATGGAGGCGTTTAAAGCGAACGGTCGGCCTTCCCGCGACCACAGAGGAGGCGTTGCTGGCGGAACTTCTACGTGCACTCAAGGATGCCTCAGAAGCAGCCCTGCAAACTCGCATCAACACTGCTTCTGTTGCGGCGCCGCAGATGGCTGCATGGCAGGATGTCATTCCGGTTGACAGCACCGTGAACAACGCGCTGGTTCTTGCAGGACTGGAGCCGTACGACTGGGAGGCGACGGATCCTTCGTATCTCACCGAAGTCAACGCCTTGCTCGCGTCAGATGGCCGACAGATATGCAAAGAACAGTGGTGTTTCCTGGACGACGACTCCGGCCATGAAGCACGCCAAATCGTCTATCATATCAGGTTAGTGCCTTGCGGCCGAGAGCGCCTAGTTCTCTTCGATAGTATGCATGACTCACGCCCGCACAGTTTCACGAACCGGTCCCTGTATACTTCTCTCCGACCGGCAAGATGCTTCTTTCAATACACCTGGGAAGAAGACATGGGCTCGATAAACGCTGACCTCGGCCTCGATAAACTAAACGAAGCGAACACACCAGGGCTCTTTTGGAGTGCCGTTCAAGAGCTGCTTCTTTCTCGCGTTACTGCTTATACCAAGCGGCACCCGACATTCGCGTCTTTGCCTTTTCTAGTTCTCGTCGCAGGAGAGGCAGGTGAGACGCCGGAGTTCTTGGCTGTCGTGCAGAGCGTTATCAAGGGAATTCCTGGCGCCCGTGCTACCAAACCGGCGCCAGGTGCTGGCAAAGAAGGTGATGCTGAGCTTGTCGTCTCCGATGATCCCACATTTTCTGCTGCCAAAGGTGCCGCATTCTGGTTACGAATGAGGATGGATCGGTCATATTGCGAGGGAGCAGAAGGGTTTGACAGCGTGCAAAGTGTGATGCAGGAAGCTCCAAAGTCTGAAGGACATGTTGACCTATGAATCAACGAAACATAGTATAACATAATAGATTACATTGGGCTATCCATCTAGTCCAAGCCATAAGAACATTCTCCGGGGCGCCAGCCTCGCATAGCCAGCCGACGAGCATCCCAGACGTGACACTGTCGATTGCCTCCTGGTATAAAACTATGCGTACTTATATTTCAGCGCAGTATGTCTTTCCATCGCAAATAAGGAATGGCAGGACTAGTTCAGCTGCTTAGAATCGCCCATGGTGAAGCCGAGTAAGTGCCTTTCCACCCGTAACCGAGTTCATATATTCCATCCGATTTCGTAATGTGCGGTAGCAATTGCTGACTGTGCCGTAAAAGCGGCGCTGCTCGGGTACCTGTACAGCTTCCTCCAACAGCCTCGACTCGCACATACACATGTCCATATCCGCCTATTTCTACACAGGCCATCTTGTCGACATGTCGAAACAGCCTCTTCCCGACGAGGACCTCCCCCCTCCCTATTCTGCAGCACCAGCACCATGCTCACCATCGTACCCCCAGCCAAGCTCCCGATCTCAACCCTGCTCCCTCTTCTCCCACCACCTCTCTGGCATCCGCTCCCAGATCCTCGACGAACAGGCCGCGCGCCTCTCCGTGCGCGACCAGACCGACAGCCAGACGATCGCCCTGCTCGTGCCGCCAGTCGAGGACCTGCTCGCCTCCATCGCCTCCATCCACCCGCCGCCCACGCTCGTCGAGGCGACGCTCGTGCCCGACGGCGCCGTCGGCCCGGAGTGGGCGTTTAGCGACGGGGACCAGCGGCGCAGCGGCGAAGTGAGGACGGTCGTCAGGGTGAGGCGCGAGGCTGACTCGAAGGTCGAGGGCGATCGGAAGGGGCAGCCTGCTGCTGGCGGTGCGTCGAGGGGGTTGGACGCCGAGGGATCTGGCACGGGTGACAACCTGTGGTGGCCTGACGAGGCCATGGCACGGCGTCTGGCAAAGCACCTGCAGCCGGAGCGAGCGGCACCGCCCGTCGACCGGCAGACCGTGAGGGCACACGTTGCGCAGATGAAGGAAAGCAGGAAGTCGAGCAGATGGGCCCTCTTCAAAAAGGACGATCCTCAACCGCCGCCACCCATGTCGCCGCCTGCTTCGAGTGCGAGCGCAAGCCGGGACCATGTGGCCATGTCGGTGCGCGCGGAAGAGGTGACGTTTCGGAGGGAGAATGAGATGGGCCTCTGGGAGAGCAGCACGGGCTGGGGCATTGTCGTGCGGGTGAGGATTCGCAAAGCGTGAAGGAGCGTGAAGCTGTAGACCAGGAAGGTATAGGGTAAGCTATGATAAACAATAACCGTTGAGTACGACGACAATACAGAACAGCCTTGGAATTTCTCGTTTGTCGGGCGTCTCGAGTGTCAAGTCTGCGTGTGAGCTAATGAGACTGTTCCAAGTGCCTCGCAGCTGGCATCGTCAACCACAAGATGCAGCCTCACCACCCTGCGCCTTGCACTCACACATGCTCGTCAACTCACCTCTCCACCGCTCAACCCGACAGTCTCATCGCCGCGAAACTCATCTGCGGCCGTCGACCCTTTGGCGGCTTGCCAGATACGACTCCCTTCCTCATAGGAGCCTGACTCGTCTGCCCACTAGGAACACCAACGGCGAGGCCAACCTCACAGCTGGCACGCACAACTATCAAGCACCGCCGGCGGCTGCTTGAGCTTCGCAGCCGTCAATCAATGGCGGCTCGCCATCAACGTTGAGCAGACACTCCGAGCATCGCCACCTGAAGCACTTTAGCACCGGGGATATCCTCATCATGGACGTCCTCGTCACCGGCTCTGCAGGCCACCTTGGCACCGCCCTGATGCTCACCTTGCCCTCGCTCGGCTTCACCCCTCTCGGCATCGACATCCTCGCCTCGCCCACCACCACACACGTCGGCTCCGTCAGCGATCGCGTCTTTGTCAAGGACATCCTCGCCGCCAACCCCATCCGCCACGTGCTGCACGCGGCCACGCTGCACAAGCCGCACGTCGGCAGCCACTCCAAGCAGCAGTTCGTCGAGACCAACGTCACCGGCACCCTCGTCCTGCTCGAGGAGGCCGCCGCGCTGCCCCACGAGCAGATCCAGAGCTTCGTCTTCTTCAGCACCACCAGCACCTTTGGCCTCGCGCTCAGCCCGCAGCCGGGCTCCCCCGCCGCCTGGATCGACGAGCGCGTCGTCCCCGTGCCCAAGAACATCTACGGCGTGACCAAGGTCGCCGCCGAGGACATGTGCGCGCTCGTCCACGCGCAGACTCGCATGCCCGTGCTGGTGCTGCGCACGAGCCGCTTCTTCCCGGAGGAGGACGACGACGAGGACCGGCGCGCGGCCATGGGCGACGCGAACCTCAAAGTGCTCGAGCTGGCGTACCGCCGCTGCGACATCGAGGACATCGTCTCCGCGACCGTGTGCGCCATGCAGAGGGCCAGGGAGATTGGCTGGGCCAAGTACATCATCAGCGCGCCGCCGCCGTTTGCCAACGACGCGGAGACGCTCGCCGCGCTGGACCGCGACCCGGCCGAGGCGTTTAGGAACGCCGCCGCCGGCGTGGACGAGGTGTTTGCGCGGCAGGGCTGGAAGCACCTCGGTCGCGTGGACAGGGTCTACGACTCGAGCAAGGCGGTGCGGGAGCTGGGCTGGCGACCAAAGTACACGTTTGCGCGGACCGTCGAGATGGTCGGCCGCGGAGAGGAGTGGCGGAGCGAGCTGGTGGGCAGGGTGGGCAAGAAGGGCTACCACGCCGTCAGCACGGGCGTTTACACGAAGCGATGACTTGTTCTTGAAGCCTCGCCTGTGGTTGGCGAACGGGTGAGGGTGTTGGACAAATCAGAATCACACATTGCTTTGCTTGTACGGTAGGGGCACGTACGGTAGGGGCACCCGGAAGGGGTGACACATACGGAGGCTAGTCGTTGGAATCACGGCCGTCGAGGCACATTCCCTTGCCTTCTTCTACTCTAGCATGCCTCTATACGAGTCTACGAGGGGCGTCTATGATGATTGCAGAATTCCAGCGTGCCCCTGCTCCCGCAGAACCTCGCGGACGGCCTCCAACACCCGCCCATGCAGCGCCTCGGGCGCAGCCACAAACCCAGAGTTGGCGCTCATCGTCCTCCCCGCCGCGAGGTCTATGGGCCTGCCGTGCACGTCGGTGATGCGGCCGCCCGTCTCCTCGAACAGCAGCATCGCGCCCGCGTGGTCCCAGGCCTTCGCGAAGCGGTCCGGGCGCCTGTACACCCACACCGTCGCGTTGCCCAGGCCCATCGCCAGCACCGCCCAGCGGAGCACCCACGGCACGAGGTCGCAGCCGGGGAACGTGGCGCCGAGGCGCTGCGCGACGACCTCGTGCACGCCGGGGAGGGCCGAGTCGCCGAGGCCGACGCAGGTGACGAAGCGGATGCCGTCCGGGGCGGCCGGCTGCTGTGGGAGGCGCCGCGGCGGTGCGTCGCCCACGCCTCCGCGTAGTTTTCGGACAAAGGCGCCGTGGCCCTTGACGGCGTAGACGATGCAGCCCTCGCCAGACGGGTCGACGTCGGCATTGCAGAGAGGAGCCGTGGCGGCCATGGGGGTGTTGGGGCAGCCAACGGCGCCCAGCGTCTGCTCCCCGTCGACGAGCAGGCCGATGTTGATGGCGTACAGCTCGCCGCGGATGTATGTCTTTGTGCCGTCGATGGGATCAAACACCCACGTCCGCCCCGACCCTTTGCCGCCGGGACTGCTCGCGCCGGCCTGGTCGATGAGATGGCACATGAGCTCCCTCGTCGCCGGCAGCGCCGTGTCCTCGTCGCCGCCGACCCGCTGCAGCAGCTCCCACACGCGCTCCAGCAAGACCTCGTTTTCCCTCAGGTCGGACGCATCCTCCTCCCCGACAAAGCTGTCCCCCGGAAACGCATCCTTGAACGTCGCAATAAGGAGCGCCTGGACGGCGAAGTCGGCGACGGTCACGGGGCTGAGGTCCGCCTTTTCGATGGCGCCCTTGTCCTGCGAGGAGATGATGGACTGGCTGAGCTGGGCGGCCTTTTGCAGCGCGCTGAAGGCCATGGTCAGCTCGCGGCTGTACGGGCTGTCCATTGTGTGACCTGGTGTGAGTGCGGTGGGTGAGGCGAGGTTGGTTGGCCCCGGATGCCCGTAGCTTGCCGAGCACGGATGGCGTTGAGCTAACATTCACGCTTAGGATTCTCGGCGTTTCTTAATCACCATCACCACGGCATCAACCTCCCGCTCAAGACGTCCGGAAACCTACGGGCCTGATCCGCAGCATGATTTTGTATGCGCAGTCGACAAAATGGCCGGCATCGATCCTGCCGCCATAACGCTCGCCCCCGGCACGGAGCCCTTCTCGCTCACGCCCGTCATCGAGGACCTGTTGCGAACGCAGGTCTGCATCTCAGGGTCCGTCTTCCTCGTCGAGGGCGTCGACGTCGTGCCCGTCACAAAGACCGGCCGCTGGCAGGCCATCCGGCTCCTCCTCGGCGACGGCAAGGTCTGCATCCAGGCGCTGCTCGACGACGCCATGCACCGCTTCGTGCACCTGGGGGACATCTCCGTCGGGTGCTACGTGCGCGTGCATGCCTTTGAGGTGCGGTGGCGGACCGTCGAGGAGGGCGCGGACGGGAAGGGGGAGGAGTCGACGATGGTGTACCTTGTGGTCCGTGATTTGATCACGATTGGGTGGAATGAGTCGGTGCAGGCGCTGCATGTCGCCGAGACGGTGCCGGAGTCTTCGCCAGAGGCCGACGTTGGTGTGGAAGAGACGAACCTCGACGAGGCGGAAGTGAACGAGGAGCAGGAGTCGCAAGACGGCAGGAAGGCGAGCCAGCCTACGACGCCGAAAGGGTCTCGTCATGGGAAGCTCTACTCGTTTGCAGAGGAGGGCGACGACCTGGAAGATGCCTTCGAAGCCCTCGAAGCCCTCACATTCCCCGAAATGAAGAAGCCTCCCCAGCTTCCACCGCCATCCAGCCAACCGCCCACGGCACCATCAGGCCCATGCCTCCCCCTCCCCCTCCCCAAGGACTGGCACGACCCCCAGACGCCGCTCAAGCTCACGACCCTGCGCGCCATCCCGCACCTCCCCTACGCGCAGAACTGGTCCTGCAACGTGCTCGCCATCGTGGCCTCCCTCTCGCCCGTCGAGCCCTCCCGCCTGCCGCCCTTTGCGCAGCGCACCGCGCGCCTGGCGGACCCCTCGACGGCCAAGCAGGTCCACCTGACCGTCTTCCTCGACCCAGAGGGCTTCGCACCGCGGGTGGGCAGCGCGGTGCTGCTGACGGGCGTCAAGAACCACCGCTTCGATGGCGGGAGCTTGAAGAAGTATGCGAGCGACGGGGGCGGGGGGCGCTGGTGGTTTGAGGAGCCGTGGGAGATGGGGTGGTGTGATGTTCGGGGCATCAAGGCGTGGTGGGCCGAGATGGAGGCTGCGCTGGCGACGTGAGGCGAATGGCATATGAAGTCCTAGATACTGATACTAAGTGCCGAGTCGGAACGAGAGCCATGAAGGCTGGGGCGACGAATCCGGGCAAATAGAGAGCCGTTCATCCTCGATGTTGAAGGTAAACGGCGACGAGATTGCGCATCACATGACATGACGCGTTGCCGATATCTCGGCCAGCTACCCACCACTCTCATTCCCACCATCCATCGCCTTCAACACCTGCAAGCATCTAAACTCCCGACCCAACTCAGAGCTGATCGACGATGGACGTCCCGGAGTCCCCAAGCCCAGGGGGCCCGAACCCCCAATTCAGAACCGCCGCCATCGACGCCTTCCTCGCCGGCCTGTCGCCCTGGGAACTCATGTACCTGCGCAACCGCCTCCGCGACGGCAGAGCCAAGGTTGCCGGCCTCGCATCCTTTGAGGACCTGCCTGCCGAGCTCGTCTGCGCCATCGCAACGGAGCACCTGCGCCTGGAGGATGTGCTCAACTGCCGCCGCGTGTCGCAGACCTGGCGGGCTGCCTGGGACCGCGAAGCCGTGTGCTTGACTCTCTGCCGCTATTTCTTCCCCGGACTTGTCGAGGTTCACGGAGAGGACCGAGAGCAGACTTTGGCCCGAGACCTGTTCCTGCGAGAGGCGGAGCAGTTTCTACGCCGACGCCACGGAAAGCCCCTACAGAAGTGCTTTATCGTCTGGCATGATGCTTGGAGCTCCGGGGTGTTCCGGAACAAACGACCGGAAGGCGAGGAAGAAAACTCGCTGCAGGGCTACATGCCCAATTCGTCACGGAATCATGAGGGCCCGCCGGTGGTTTATGGAGACGGCAAGGTTGCGTGGAGGCCGAGCAACACACGCATCGTCATCGACGACTTGCGCACTCGCCAGCGCCAGAACTGCTCGCTCAGCCAGCTCTACCTTTCTGGTCTGATTCTGGACATGGAATCCGTCACAAAGGACTTGCTCGTAGTCAGCGCAAGGGGCTCCAACACAGTGTGAGTTGTTAGTCGATGGGCCACTCTTCTTCGTCCCAACTAACCTCGCGCCTGGCAGACACGTTTGGCATCTCAATCTCGAAAAATGGAGACGCGTTACCTTACCCATGCGTTGCTCAGCCTGTTACGCTGAAGGGGAGAGGGCCGTGTTTGTTACGACCGCGAGCCATGTCGTTTCCTGGAGCTGGGGCGGGAAAGCATTGGAGCTCGGCGCCAAAGAGGAGGCGGATTTTCCAGAGAAACCCGTTCACCGATACGAGCCTCCAAGTGTAATATGGCACCCACTCTGTCGAAACGCTTTGTTCGTTTCATTCGTTTACTACTGTGGTGACCCGGGTACGTTGCATCCCGGCGACCTGTTATCCTTGCGTATCTCCGCCCATCTTCATTTGTGTTCTGACAAACTGCCAGGAATTGATTACCACGGGGTCCTTGTCATCAAGTATGAAGAAGGAAAGCCAATCCGGCGATTCACAGAACTCGTCATGGGTTTCGCTGTGTCCGAGACCGATCTTCCATTCAGACCCTCGGTCATCCAAACAAGATGTCAGAAGTTGAACAGTCACGGGCTCTACCTGATGGCTGCAGTGAGTTTAGAAGACCCAGAAAATTCAATTTCACAGGCCAAAACGCTTCTACCCGTGGCCGTTACCAGTGTGGGCTTCAATGTTCTCACTGAGACATTTGTTCAACGTCGCTACTTGCACACATGTCGCATTCCTGCCGAGAATTTCGACAAAACGCTGGCCTGGAAGCACGAGCCCTTTTTGGTTCATAATAACTGGCGCGCTGCTTGGGGTGATCAACTTCTCATAGGGCAAAGGTATGGCGGTTCGTGTACCGGCTGGTTCCAAACCGACTACTATTGTTCATGGGCGGAGAGGGGTGGCTCGGGCCTAGAAGTATCCGAATGTCAACTAGAGGTAAACCACTACATGCGCTCGTCGTCGAGAGGCGATTTTTACTGCGATGACGACTTCATGGTGTTCACCACAAAGCTGGGCATGCTGGTGTGGGCATTCTGCAACGTGCCCGAGCTGCCGGTCCTCCAGCACATCAGCGACGTGGGAACGCATTGATACATGGCGGAATGAATGGGAGTCCCGCTCTTTTGAGTATTTAGAGGCACGGTCTCGAGACTTGTCTAGATTTTTTGTTTGTTAGCGAGCTAATGATCGTCGTGGAGTCCATCGAGCCCGATCGGCTAGACAAGCTTGGGATAACTTCACCCAGGAGGAGAAGGAGTCTGTCGTTTAGTAATTTTGGGTCTATTGCACTGAACTGCGGCAGATTAAGGGGACATTCGCCGGCAGTGTCGACGGCTGAGCCTTCGCAAGCAGTGAGTATAGTGCTTCAGGGGCAAGGAGGGAAGAAGAGCTTCATTGAGAATAATTTTATTTATTTTGATAAATTCACCCAGAGTCATTCTAGAATCCAATTGAGCACAAAACGTGCCAATTTCTCTCTGCCTGTTCAACGCCTGGACAGAACTTATTGTGAGAATAGAGCCTCAAGTCCAAAGAAATCGGGAGCCGCAATCGCTCCTGCTGATAGTAGCAGCGATTCGACTTCTTGGTTTGCATTCCATCCCGCTTGCTGCAGGGCTGTCCATCCGCATTCTTTATCTGCGCCATGCTCAAGCAATAGTTTGACGATGCCGCTGTATCCCTTCTGTATAGCCAGTATTAACGGCGTCTGGCCGTTGGAATCCTCGGAAGTGGTGCTAGCCGCTGCGGAAAGCAGAAGCTGTACAATCGACTCCTTCCCATGCTCGACGGCCCATAAGAGCGGCGTCAGACCGTGCACGGGATCTCTGGCATCGATGTCAGCTTTGCCCGTATCGAGAAGCAACTTAACGATGGCATCTTTCCGTTTCTCGATGGCATGTAAGAGCAACGTCTGACCACTGTACGGATCTTTCACTTTAGGATCGGCTCCACCGTCGAGAAGTAGCTTGACGGAGTCCACATGCCCGTTCCTAACCGCCCAGACGAGAGGTGTGTAACCAAATGTATCTTTCGTGTCGACGTTAACTTTGCCCGTATTGAGCAGTAGCTCAACGAGACTGATACATCCAATCGTAGCAGCAAAAAATAATGGCGTCCAACCATATCTATCTTTCGTGTCGACATCGACTTTACCTGAATCGAGCAGTAGCTTAACGATATGTATACGCCTCTGACAAGTGGCTGATAAGAGTAGCGCCCGACCGTTGTATTTCGCATTGACATCGACTTTACCCGTATCCAGAAGTAGTTTGGCGACAGAGATATGCGTCATTGCGACGGCAACAGAGAACGGCGTCTGGCCAGATGCATCTTCCGCATCGATATCGACGTTGCCCGTATCCAGAAGTAGTTGAACGATAGCGATATGCTCATTCGTGGCGGCAATGGAGAATGGCGTGACACCAGATGTATTTTTCGCATCGATATCGACTTTTCCAGTATCTAGAAGCAGTTTAACGGTGGCAGTTTGCCCATTCGCGGCGGCCCAAAAGAGCGGTGTCTGACTACGGTGATCTTTCGCATCGATGTCGACTCTTCCTGTGTCAAGCAGCAGCTTAAAGGCTGCATAGCCAGACCTAGCGGCCAATGAGAAAGGAGTCTGACCGTTTTCGTCTTTCGCGTCGATGTCAACGTCGGCCAGATCCGCCCGTTGCAGAAGCACTTGCAACAGCCCGGTCATTTGAAATTGCGACGCTATGTGTACCAGGCTTGTCCCATTTGGAAGTGTGCATGATGATGGGTCTATTTTGCTGGATATCAATACCCATTGCTGTAAAATAGCTTCTGACGGCCATACGAAATAATCCAGAAGATCGGCTTGGGAGACGTTTCTCTCCTCACTTTTTTTCGCGTGCGATACCCACGACGACGTGGCGTAATGCAGTAGAGGGAATTTGGACATGATTTCATCACGAGAGCCGAATAATGGCCCGGCGAGCTCTTCCATTGCCAAGTAGCGTATGCAGGACCTGGACAGCCGGTAGTGTGCGGTTCCGGCCACCAGATCAGCATTGCAGGCATCGGCCCCTGTCGAATTCTGGTCGCAGTACAGAGCCATTAGGCCCTTGTCGATGAAAAAGTCCTTGGCGGACTGGTGAATAAACTGCACAACCCGTGTGTCAGATGACGGCACAGTCTCGGCAAGACCGCGACTGAGCGTTTTGAGCCGTATCTCCATCATATCGCTGTCGGAAATGTAATCATCCGCTTCCTGGCATTGTTGTAACGACTTGTGGGGACAGGTCTCGTCGACAACCATGGCCCATCGCAGTTCGTTTAGGGACAGGGACCGTGTGGCAAAGCAGATCCATTGGAGCAGTCTCAAGGACGCCGGTTTCTCATCCATGCCGTGGACAAGCTCCTGGTATAGCTCATCGAGGCCTGCAGGGATAGTATGGATTTCCGCTTCGATCTTCTTCCAACTAAACCCTCTACGCCGGAGGAGGAGAATGCGCTCTATTGCGAGCCGAGCCCACATAAAAATCCCCGAGGCGCCGTTTTGGATCGTCGTCCGTATCGAAGCCGGAATGGTAGATGCTATCTGGGAAGAAAGCTGGGTTTGTACGTATGTCGAAATATCCTGTGCGTTTTCACGCTCAAGGCATATTTCAAACCCGTAATCCAAGTCCAAGATTGGGTAATGACGGCAACTGAAGCAGATGCCAAACTGTGAACCGGTGGATGGGAGTCCCTGAAGCAAGGATTTGAACTCCCCGACTAAGTCGACCGCGTTCTCCTCGCCGCACTCGTCCAACGCGTCGACAAATAACAAGATTGAGCGGCTCTTCAAGACTTTCGGCAGCGCCAGCTTGACATGCTTCAGCAACTCGCGCGGGTGCCACTGCCACTTGTCTCCAGAATTGTCGCGATGGCGTTTAAAAGTGGTGACAAGATCCGACAGTGTTTCCGGAGCCCGGATGAGAACCTGATGGAGAAGCGACCGAAAGAACCCGAGCGGCGTTCTTTGGAGTTCAGCACCGCGACCATGGAAGAAGAAGGAGAGAATGAGGGTAGTGCTCCCAATGTTGGCCAAGGTCATGACATTGTTGAGAGCGTATCGCAGCAATGTAGACTTCCCAGAGCCGGGCTTGCCTCTAATCCAGAGCAAGCCTGTGTCACAAGCGGCCCAGCTCGTATATGCTTCGTGCCGAGACAGCCACTCGTATGTCCCCTCGACGGCAGAATCGATACCGTGGGATCGATCTTCCATTTCAATAAAGGCCAGCGACTGTAAGCAATCTCGTACCAGCTCTTGGGGTTCGGGAGGGCGCTGTAGCACCCGTGAAAATTTCTCGTTGTCGCCGTTGGCCTTGATGATCGGGAGCTGGCAAATAAATGGTCAGTTGGCTCCCAGACGAACACGGGCGGTGCCTTTCACTGCTCTTGATAAACTCACCCAGTCTTGAACCTCCTTATCCGCTTTCTCAATCGCAGCCTTCGTGTCGGAAATAGAGCGGTCGCGATGGTTAAAAACTGCATCTACAAGGTGCCCTGTTGAAAAGAGAAAATTAGAATCACTGAAACCAGACATTCGTAGGTCTGAGAACAAACCTGCGTTGCATTTCTGCAAGTAATTGTCCAAGGCCATCACATGGAGTAAAATGGCCTTGTAAACATCTGTCAGGCGACGGTCAAACTCTTGGTCAGCTTGCGGTCCCCTAAACGCCTTTTCATACTCTGCGTATCTTGTAATGTACCCGGTCACGACCTCTGAGCTATCCAAGACGAACTTGCGGGCCTCTATCACATTTGCAGCGACCCGGAGACCGTATGACACGACTAACCAGCCTAGGGCTGCGAAGCCCGACTTGTCGTATTTCACAGCAGCGTCGCCGAGGGACTTGAATTTCAAGGCTTTATCGACTATCTTGTTCACAACCTGGGGCTGTTATTAAGCACGTATTTCATGGGAATTATGGGACGAGATTGAGCTCACGGGCTGCCAGGTCGCCTCCTTGTTGTCTTCTCTGAGCCTCTCCGCCCTGGAGAGGACCATATTGACGTCATCGGTGACCGAGGGTCCCCAGTGATCTTCAGTGGTTGAGCTTTCGCCCGGGCGTTTGGGGGTCGGGTCTGCTGCGTGGTCTTCCCGCTTGCATTTGATGAGATGGTCGAGCTTCTTCCGATTTTCTGGATCCAGGCTGTCTGCTGCTTCTTCCCAAAGGGCTCGTGGCGGTGGGTTATGTTTGCCTGGAACTCGATGCGGCTGAATTGCCTGATCACTACAGGCTTCTGATGTCGACTCGGTCCGTGGGTCTGCTTGTAAGGCCTGACAAGACCGAGGAGAACGGCGCTGCTCTGCTTCGGACTGCACATGCGTGGTCCGGTTGCTGTCCCTATTGCCGGTCAACCCGCAAACGACGGTGACGTCGGTAGAGTCATACAACACCTCAGCTCCGTTCGAGGAGGGGACTGGCAGAGAGCTCCCGGACGATGGCACGAGGCGTTGCGTCTCGGAGTGATCGCTTCCCGTCTCCAAGGGAGTCCTGGTCCTAAAAGGCCACGGAAGGAAACGCTTTTTTTTACCCATTGTGGAGATGGATATCGTCGACGATGTTGGGTGCTAATATTTTAGGATGCGAGTGTCGTTTGGTCCAGCCTGAACTTTCAATGCGGCAATGTTCACTCAGCCGTGCTTATGCTGATTGTTAGATTGGTGCCCAAGTGACTCAGGCTCCCAGCGAACACCATTGGTCGGAATGCCCGTAGCCATCAAGAAGTCTGTGTAACGGCCTGCATGGTGCGTCCGAAGAATACCGACCATATGCCCTGCTTATATGCCAGCGTATTGGCCGCACAACTCTTAGCCTGCCGTTCGCTGCCCCGGATTTGAAATGGAAGGGCATATTCTTTGGCAACGGGACATCCGAGGGCATGATCAAGGTAGGATTGCAGAACGGGGGTCGGTCTGAAGCTTGTTTCGATTATGGGTTTTGGCACTTTCTAACTAGTGGTGAACCGTAGTTGACTGTTAGTTAGAAAGTGCCAAAACCCGATTTGTGAATACAGCCACGCCGCAGGGTTCCTAAAATCACCCAATTATAAGTCCCGCCTCGGCATCTTGTCCAATTCTTGAATTTAAACATGTCCGATCTCTGATTACCTCTGCAGAGGCTCCTGGATCATATATATAATCCGTGCCGGTAGGATAGGGAGGGTGGATAAGGTGGACAAAATCGAGCAAGCAAGATATCGGGAAGGAATGGAATTTATTTTATCCGAAGGCTGGCTCGTAGGAAGTACGTAGGAAGTACGTACGTCATCCTCATCGAGGCTAGACTATCGGCCGCAGAAAACGGCCGGTCGGCCCAGCGGCCCGGCGGCCCAGTCGGGTATCTCCGGCGGATGTACGGAGTAGCGGCCATTACGTGACCAGCCCGGGTCAGCACCTCAGCGCCTCCACTTAGTCTCACGCTCCCGGCCAGCGTGACTCCCCAGGTCAGCATCATCCTCCTCCTCCTCTCCTTATCTGTCCCTTCCCCCCTCCCTCCTCCCTCCTCCCTCCTC
>NRSZ01000273.1:0-17186 GCA_002901185.1 Tolypocladium capitatum | reverse complement strand
GGGGGGGGGGGGGGGGTCGAACGTACGTACCATGAGGCAGCCTCATGCGTCAGTGTCCATGCGTCAGTGTTCCAAACCAGAAATAACAAGCCAGGCCCGACGTATAAATGAAAGGGAGAGCCAACGGCCCGCGAATACTGAAGGGGGGAACACAAGATGGCATGTGTTCGGTAAGAGAGACGGTCCAGCCGAGCGGGATATGTGTCCGTGCTTGAAAGGGTATTACAAAAAGATATGCAGCTCAAGGCTCTTCGTGGACCGTTCTTTGGCCCACCGAAGCTTGTTGCTGCGTTTCTGCCTTGGGCATCGCCTCCCCTGTCTGGACTGTACGTCGTATGTAATATATATGTGCTGACGGAGTGGATGCCACGGCGAATGGTCTTGGTCCACACATGCCCATTGTGGTCGGGACAACCGTTGACCAGATAATGCGATGGCAGTATCGAGCGAGGGTTGACTTCTTGTCAAACCACGCTGCCCAAGGCGATGTCACAACCAAGATAATGCGCTGGGAGGCTGCGGGCCGATGGTGGAGCAGTCTCTGGAGAGCACGTCCAGTCGGTACGTATGTGTCGACAACGGCTCCGACTGGCTCTTGATTCGATGAGCCCTGTATCCTTCTCCGGCGCTCAGGCGAGCAAACAGCTGGGCGTCGTGAATTGGCTTATGGGCAACTTGGTTAACGGAGGCCCTGCAGCATGACGCAGAAGCAGTTAGTTGTCAGCGTAGATCAAAGGCTTCCCCAAAGGCTCGTCTGAACCAAGACCCCCGCGGCCGTGGGACTGTTGTCTGAGCGCCAGTGCTGCCAGTCCCGCTCATCTCAGTAGCCCTGAATGCCAAGGGAACGGTCAGACCGCGCAGCGGGGGATTGGGGTGTAGAAACGAAGCTTGGCCGATGGACTCATGGCATGGTTAGCCGCATCTTCTGCTCCCAAATCCCCAACATAGCATGCCAGTCGGTGCTCGAGCATGCGTTTCCAGGCACAGCAGAAGCATCGGTCAGCAGGCTGGTGTCCTGCAACGAGGCGTGAAACCTGTCCAGGGATAAGGTTGTTCTGTATCACGGCAACTTGGCCCAAGGGTTACACCCGGTACCACCTGCGACCGGATTGGCGTCTGTCCGTGACCAGACGGCACCCATGGAGCGGCCCACAGGGCCTAGCAGAGGCCGTCGGGGGATGCCGAGGCGAAGCATCGGGCCAGCCGCCCCCCGGGCAATAACCCCAGACCATCACATATCAACAATGGTGCAAATGGGCAATACCTTGGACCTGGTGCAAGGCGGGGGAGCACGCGGCGTGATGCAATGCAAGTCACGGATGGAGACGTAGTCTACATTCCAGAAATTGTCCCCGGACAAGCAACCACGACTTGTGCAAGAGCATTATCCACCTGGGACATTGCGGCTGAACCGGCTGGAGACGAAGCCGTCTTGATCGTCCCGAGCATATCCAGGGCGCGGACAGCACAGCAGGCGTCCCCCACAGCAGAAGAGCAGGAAAGCCGGCTCTGGCCATGGCGGAAACTCCGGCGCTGTGCGACACACCGTGGATGCCATGTGGTGTTGCCTATGCATTGTCCCGGTGCAGGTCAGGCCCGCGAGGCCGCAAGTGGTGACCACGGACGGGTCGCTGCCGGAATGGCGCCACGATCACACAGTCTCCCCGGTGTGGTCTCGGTCGCACTGCTTTTGACAGGGCCTTATCTTCCGAATGTACGTATGTACGATATCAGCTCAGTGGCTGGCGGCACCCTAGAGGCAAGCATGCTGGACGTCCAGTGTTGCTGGCATCCGAAGGTCTGTCGGCGGCGTCTCGTGTGGCCAACGCGACGCCAAGGAGAGGAAGGGTCGCGGACAGGCCAATCATGCGGCCACGGGGCTGGGAGCCATGGGAGCGAGGCGGTGCCTGTGTAGGGCAGCCGTTGGCCCGTTGCAACGCCAATGCTACCGGTGTGTCGCTCTGGGGACGGGCCCAGCGACTTTGGCCCAAAGCCTCGCACCTCGAACTTGGCCCTGGTCGACGTCCTGGCCCCATGTTTCATGCATGGTGTCGCATGGCACGGCTCCCAGGCATTCGTCAAACAGCCAGGGGTCCTCCCACTGGAGGCACGGATGGGCGAAGACATCGGATGGGAGCCGGCCCAGGCCAGCTGCGGAAGCGCTCACGTTTCAGCCAGACAGCAGCCGGACCACGGATGCCCCACGGTGAGGGTCCTGGCTTCTGTGTTGCTGCGTACGAAGTAGCATGGCTTGCGAGCGCTCGCTGCAGCAAGGGAGGGCCTCGGCCGTGGCCGTAGCAATAGAGTTTGAGTGATGGTACACGGCGTGCTCCTGGCAAACAAGTCGGTCCGCCAACGGGCTGCGGGAGGAAGCCGCCGAAGGGCAAAGCCAGCCGGCGCCACATGCCGGGTTGGGGCCTGCCCGCCGGAGGCCATCGACGGCTTAAGGCAGACAGCAACAGTGCTCGTGCTCGTAGGGACGCGGTCCCAGGGAGGCGGACGTGAGGCGGACGCGAGGCGGACGCGAGGCGGGACGTTGGGTGGATGACAGGTGATGACGGTCAGATGGAGGCGGAGGCGGGGTTGCTGCGAACGACAGTCGGCTGCACCGTACGAAGCGGAATACGTACGCGTAGTGTCGCAGTAAGCGACCCGACGTCATGCCCACGGCGACAACTGCGGTTCGAGGCCCGCGACATGGACCAAGCCGGTCCTCGGCACGGGCTGGGGTAGGTGATACTATCACGGCCTAGGCAGCCTACCCGTACTGGTAGGCAAGCCCACGGGCGCAGCTACGACTAGCAGGTAATACGAGATGCCGCAGGCCAGAGACACCGCCTTCGTGCAACCTTGGGAGCCAAGGCTGCCTCTTGGGCCACTGCCTGTTGCCCAGGGGTCTCACCGGGACGGACGGTCTACGCGTTGCTGCTGCTGCGACTTTGCCCATACAAGCACGCAGCGAGGCGGGACGGGCTTCGGCGGGAAGCCGTTGTGTGCATCGAGACTCCTTCAACCGCAGGCCTAGACGTCCGTCGTCTCGCTGGTTCCCGGTGCCAGACGCAGCCGAGGATCCCTGCGCCGATCCAGCCGCCAAAAAGTTCCGACTTTCGTCTCAACTCGTCCCGCGCTTGTCCGAGTTGCCCAGCCCGCCACGGCGCCGGCGCCGCATCGGCCTGAGATATGTAACCAGCCGCCGTTCTCTCGCGCTGGGGCTGGCGGGCAGACAACGATGAGGCGACAACCGCAAAGGCCACCCCAGTATCGGCAACACGTTACATACGGATTGCCCAAACGGGCCCGTCTTCTTGGGCAAAAGCCACGTGCGGAGCGGTGTATTGTTACAACGGACGGCGCGCGGGTTACGGTAGGACCAAATGGGTGAACAGGACGCACCCAGAGATCTCGCCGCAACGCTCCGTCTAAGTTTAAGTCGCCGTCGAGTTTGTGCTTCTACGGACTCGGAACGACACGGGGGACACTCGGTGCTCGCAGCCGCTCCAACAACGCAATGAATCCGCGAGTCCGTGACGGATCTCCCAACTGCATGCTGCGGCACCCCCAGACGCGCTTGGGGATATCCACGATCCTGTTCCCTCCTCTTTTAGATCCTTCATATTGGTTGCTACTTAATAAGTTGGATAAATGTTCGCTGGATTTCCAGTCCCATCGCCGACAACGAACTCGGTGCTCTTTACCCGGCTGCAGCTCGTCTCTCCACCGGCTCCCACGAGAGCGGATGCGGGTTGATTAGCTGTCCAGGACCAGAGTTTGCATCAAGGGCCAAAGACGCCGCCTGCGCATTGCGCAGAGGAAATTTTCTCACGTCCACTCGGCTCGCACGTAAGGTTGAATGGCACCGGCTGGAGCCGATGCAGATGCAGATGCAGATGCAAGCCGCAAATCAATCCCATCGCACATACATAGCCCTTACTCCGCTGCGTTCAGTCCCGAGGTTAGGGAAACAAACTGGAGGAGAACAAGGGCGGGCGGGCATGATTTGGGGAAGACAACCCGGTGTGCTTACGGAGGACAAACACGGCGCCGTGTGGGTTCTTCCTCCGCCTGTTGCCTCTCGTGGCCTCGGTCAGACAAACAAAGCACAAAGCATGAGAAGAAAGTTGCTCACATGCTCATCGCGATGCATGACATGCCATGCGTACGAGTAGCTGCTGGGAAGGGAATCCTGCCTTGCTTGACATCAGCGTGAGTTGTCTGAACGTCGGCCCTGCCATGTGCTGGCAGTTGGGCGAGACGGGCCCCTTGCACGGCCGATGCCAGATGACTCTCTCGTCAAAGCAACTTCACCCAACTGTAGATCATAGGGCATTGTATCTGTCGTCTGTCGTTGCCGATCCCAACTCCCTCCATGTAGGAAATGACCAGTCCTCCGATCTCGGTCGCCAACCGGACATGTCGCCACAGCCTTTTTGTCTCACTCCAATGTCAAAGCGATGCCAGTTACGAAGTACCTAGGGGGGCCTATCACTTTGAGACCATACTGAAACAAGGGTCTGGTTCAGAATAAGTGAGACAGCGGACAGCTCTACTACTGGTGCCCGGATATTGTCTCCGTCAACAGCAATGTCTCACAAGGCTCTGAGTTTCCGACATTTCGTTATTTCTACGGATCACTACTCGACACGCAGTGTTTGATGATATTGGTGCCAACGGTGTGCTCAGTGAGATGCCGCCTGCCGAACACCGTCGTAGTGTCCTGACGTTTATCGCCGCGTTTCAACGCTCTGTTCCACGTAGCTTCAGCCGTAACATGGCCGAGAGCCCATCCTGTGTCAAGGGCGCTCCCGTGAATCCGACTTGAACACATGCCCCGTATCGAAAACCTGCTCGCGACATTGAAAACTACGCTTCCGTCAGAGGGCTGATCAGCTGGTACGCCTGACGCCCTCCCAGCAGGCCACGTTTCTAGTCACTGCATCTGTATCAGGCCATCAATTTTGCAGGAGCCGGATGCCTGCGTCGGGGAATTTCGCACGGCTACTCGCAGAAGAATCCATGCGCGTCACTACAGAATGTATGTTGCAGCCGTCAAGAAGGCATATGTCAGTACGTATGCCAAGTGCAACACGCACCGGACGGAGCCACTGAAGTAGGGCAATGCGGTCCAGCTTCGCACTCTGCGTGGGGGTTGTACGCCGTGATACGGACAGCATCACGGGCCAAGTCAACGGGCAGGCACAGGCAGTCACAGGTGACGGATGTCAGAATATACCGTAGGTCCCGGCTTCGTTCTGTTATATCACCTGGTATGACAGAACGCTTCGTCACCAAGACATGATGAGTTGAGGCTGTGCGGCTGCCACGCAGACGGCTGTTGATCCTGGCTTGCAATACGGACATGCCCGTGTCGGACAAAACGCGTAGTTGTGGGCATCGACGTTGTTTATCCATCAGGCAGCGATCCTACGGCATGTGGTACCCGGTGCTGCACAGGTAGAGTTGGCGAAACGTTGGCCATGGCGCGACACGACACGTTGCTGCAATACCCGTGGTCCTTGGCACTAGAATAGATCGTCCACGGCCTTGTCGGCATCCTTTTGTATCAACTCCTTCATTCCCTTCTGAACAATCAGCTTACGCTCCAACAACATCCGTTCGTGGGAAACATTCTTACCGCGGGCATGATCGGCTGTCCAGCTTGGTCCGTGACGTAGCGAAAAGGCATCTCCGTGCTTTCGTGCTCATTGAACTTCAGCTCCGGGAAGTCGACGTATGGCACCCCGTCGAGAGCAACTGGTGGAGTCAGTGGGAGCTTCGGAATACTCAGGCTTGGGGATCGGACGGACTCTTGTCTTGTACGACCATGCGTGTCACTCGCACGGCCGTATCCGTGGTCATCTGCTTGGGGCCCAGCCTGCGGCCCTCGAAGCCCTTCTTCCTCAGTTCAGAAGTCCGGTCTAGGAACGTCAGTGTCCTCCTCGACGGGCCAAGCGACGCGCACACGTACCCCGGGGAGGATCGTCACCTGTCAACCAGTTAGTGGGCGATACTGTCGTGACGGGAGCGTGGACATGTACCCAAAATGCCCCCAAACAGGAACGCATCGAACTTGTCGCCGTCTTCTGGTGACAAATCTTCGGACGCAGACGGATCCAACAGGCAGACGCGAGACCTGTCTGCGGCGTAGATCTCCTCGACGCCGCGGCGCTCGGCCGTGAAGGCTCCGTTGCTGGAGAGGGCCGCCGGAACGCGGAATGTGGGCGGCAAGCTAGACAGGATAAATCGTCCCCTGGTGTCCCGTGTCTCGTTTGCAATCGCCGAGTATTCCAGCTCGGACCAGGGCCCGAGCTCCTCATCGAGGTGCTCAACGATGAAGGTTTTGCCCCCCGCAGCCATAACGATGGCGGATGAGGGGAAGGTGGTTGGCTGGGAAATGCGTGCTTTTCTTTGTTTTTATTTTGGTTTTCTGGCAGTTGATGGACACCCCAGGTAATTTGCTTGCAGCATGTACGATGAGTGGTGGTTCTGGTGCAAGTTTGCTTTCTTTGAGGCCATTTACGTCTGTGGCGTTAGTGAGCGGAAGGAAACAAGGCCTCGCCCATGCTACCTCAAAGCCGCGTAGACGGCCAGACGATGCCAGAAACCAATAACACAATCAAAAATTATACATTCAAGCTTGCATGACATGTATCCTGAATCTTGCTGCAGAAGCCGCCTCCTTGTTGTGCAAAAGCACCGTGGCAGCTTGCAAGAGCCGACCTACCCTAGACCAGCCGAACCGGAACGCCTCTTCCTATTGAGACCTGCCGACAAAAGAGACCCGGCTCTTACATGCCACCTCTCCAAAGCTCTGCTCGCATGCCATCCAGCTCCACCAAACATCATCACACGACGCATCACCGCCCGTACATCATTGCGCCCATGACTTAGCGCTGCGAAGACATAAGCGATCGCGCTCCTTTCCCTCACGTCTCCGTGCTGGCGGCACGAGCGATCCCACGTCATGGCTTGGGTCTCGTCGCTGTCGATTGCCCGGCGATGGTTGGCCATCCTTCTTCTGGCCCTGTGGCCAACCATGACCGTCGCGGACTTGTCCGCTGCCGACTATTATGTTCGCGACCTTCCGGGTCTTCCCAACGACTCGCATCCGATCAAGATGCATGCAGGGTAAGTCGTCTCCCGTCTCGGTCATCGTCCTCCTGCACATCCAGCGAAGCTAACGCGCCCTTCGTGTCATGGCAGCCACATAGAGGTCACGCCCGAGCACCACGGAAACCTGTTCTTCTGGCACTTCCAGAACAAGCACATTGCGAACCGACAGCGAACCGTCATATGGGTAAATGGAGGCCCGGGCTGCAGTTCCGAGGACGGTGCCTTGATGGAGGTTGGCCCTTACAGAGTCAAGGACAAGGATACGCTGGCCCTGAATAATGGCTCGTGGAACGAATTCGCAAACCTCCTCTTCGTCGACAACCCCGTGGGGACGGGATATAGCTACGTCGACACGGATAGCTATATTCATGAGCTGGACACCATGGCGGACCAGTTCGTACAATTCTTGGACAAATTTTTCGCCCTGTTCCCCGAGTACGACCGAGATGACGTGAGTACACGCCTTATAAAACGGAGAATTAACTTCTGACACGCAGTAGATTTACATTGCTGGAGAGTCTTACGCTGGGCAGCATATTCCCTACATTGCCAGGAAAATCCTGGACCGCAACAAGGCCAAGCCAGGAAATAAATGGAGTCTGAAGGGTCTTTTGATTGGCAACGGCTGGATCTCTCCAATCGACCAGTACGACGCGTATCTCAAGTTCGCCTTGCAGAAGGGCCTGGTCAAGAAGGACTCGGACGAAGCCAAGCAGCTGCAGAGCCTTGACCAGAATTGCCAGAAGATGCTCCTCGCTAACCCTGGCCACGTCGGTTACAAGGAGTGCGAGGATGTCTTATCCACCATGTTGAAACTCACGAGCACTGACTCGGGAATCGACTCGTGCTATAACATGTACGATGTGCGCTTGAAGGATTCGTACCCCAGCTGTGGCATGAACTGGCCGCCGGACCTGAAAGCAATGACTTCGTACTTGAGGCGGTCTGAAGTCACTCGTGCCCTGCACGTCAACGGTCAACGAAACACCGGCTGGCAGGAGTGCAACGGAGCTGTGGGTGCCGCTTTCAAGGCCAAGACGTCAAAACCGGCCAGGGACTTGCTCCCAGATTTGATCAAGGAAGTCGCGGTTCTCCTCTTTTCTGGAGCCGAGGATCTGATATGCAATCATATCGGCACCGAACAGATGATTAGCAACATGGAGTGGAACGGCGGGAAGGGGTTCGAAGTCACTCCTGGCAACTGGGCTCCTCGGCGAAACTGGACCTTCGAGGGCAACGTTGCTGGTTTTTGGCAAGAAGCTCGTAACCTCACGTACGTTCTGTTCCATGGAGCGTCTCATATGGTACCGGTCAACTTTCCTCGACGTTCTCGCGACATGCTGGACCGGTTCATGGGTGTGGATATTAGCAGCATCGGTGGCGAGCCAACCGACAGCCGCATCGATGGCGAGAAGGGACTGGAGACCACGGTGGGCGGTGCTGCGAACCAAACTCAACAGGAAGCGCAGAAGAAGATTGACAAGGCCAAGTGGGCTGCCTATCAAAGATCGGGAGAGGTCGTTCTTGCCATCGTCATCGTGGCCGCAGGGGCCTGGGGTTTCTTCATCTGGAGGCAACGTCGCAAGGGCGCTGCCTATCGTGCCTTGAGTGGGGAGGACAATACTAGTCGAGGAAGCTCTCGCCTGCCTCCTTTCCGCCGGAGAGAGGGCGAGGGTGATCTCGAAGCCGCGGCGTTTGATGAGACCCGTCTAGATAGCCTTCACGTGGAGAGCCCTGAAGCCCCAGACGGGAACCATTACAGCGTGGGAGATGACAGCGATGAGGAAGAAGCAGAGAAGGGCAACGGGAAGAAGGGGGATGGTTCCAGCGCAGGCAGGAATGGTTCCAGCGCAGGCAGGAATTTGATCACCAAGCCATGAGGTGTTCATTCTGATGGGGCCCGTTACCTTGGAGTATGATTTTTGGCGTTTGGCGTACATTTCTTTGTTAATTGTACATATGCTCGTCGTGGTGAGACTACCCTACAACTAAACTGCCTTACGGAATCATATCAACATGACAAATTCTACCCTCATGTATTCCAACCCTTCCCTAACGTTGCACACTTGATTCTCGCCATGGTATGTTGCCTCGTCGCGCTCGTCCATCGCCTTCCTGCCACCACCTTCGTCTCCTTTGCCCAGTGCTCCCTATCGGCGAGTTACGTATCAGGGACCATGTAAACACTGTCGGTTACAGTCGCCCAGTCCTGATTCGAGCCCCTGTACTTGAGCCACAGCCCTCGATTGCTGTGAGTGAGAGCTCATCGGGCAGCACATAAATGTATCGGCCGGCGATCCACACGAGCCCATTGCGTATGGGACATAATTAAACTCCATATTTTTTCATGTGACTGAAAGAGATCCTTTTTTTTCTCTTCCTCCTCGACCCAGCCAGCCTTCTGCCAGCCATACTCAAAGTTGGCGTGTAGGGACTCTGGGCGTGAAGCAGAACGGCCCACATAAGATCACGCGGCCTGATCTCCTCACTATCCATTTCGTAGACGTCCCGTATATACTGAAAAGGCCGAAGTGACTTACAAGTGTCCAACATAGCATAAAGCATGTTCCGATTGAGGCGAGCTTTGCGTAGAGCAATGTGCTCTACAGGGGAGGAGCCCCCCCGACGGTGGTCGAAGGACCCCCATGACCGCTATTCGCTAGGATGAATTCGTAGGAGCGCACGCTCTTGGACTTGGCCTCCATGACTTTTAGGCTTGCCACCCCGTCCTTTGTGATATTGCATCGTCATTTATTCTTGCAATTTTTCCCTCGTAGATCTAGGTCTTTACAACACGTGACGCGTTGATGCCAGCAAGGTCTACCAAAGTCTGGTCTGCAACACGTTCGACTCCGGTCATGGACAATTAGTACACGGCTCAATGTGACCTGCTTGACGGACGCTGGGATTGTGTAGAGGATGCGGAAGTTGCCCTCTTGTCGGTGGCATGCTCAAGACTTGAATACCTTGCCTTTGGCCAACTGGTCGTCCCCTCCCTACCCGGCTGCTTGTGGCTGCGGCCGGAGACCGCTACTGGGCGAGCCAGATGCCAAGTTAGGTAATGGGTTGAGTCAGCTGCTCTCTCATTTACGATCGGTTTACTACGAGTCAGTTGCAAGGGTACCTCGTTCACACGGTTGGCGGGAGCTTTCTTCCAACTGTCTCGAGTCAAGACGGCTTCAAACGGCTTAAATTATTACCGACGGACAATACTTGAACCATATGACCCCCGGCTCTTTTAAAAACGCGGAGTAACATAATTTATTATATCGGCGTTGCCTTGGGTTCAAAGGATGTTGGAATCAACGACTTGACCGGATGTTGAAACGCTGGCGATATTGTATCGTGACCCGTGCCGTTCATCGCGATGACAAATAGGGGTGGCCACTAAGGGAACACATCAGGTAGACCTCTCTGTTACCACAAAATGGTTAAACAGAGGGAGCACTAGCATCTCCGTAATTGAGTAGAGGTAACAAGAATCTCGTAGAGGCTCAGTTGGACACGATCAGGGCGGGGAAAGGGAGACGCGAGCCTGGAGATCCGTACGTACGAAATGTCCTGACATGCCGAGTTCAGAGATATCAGCAGGACAAAAACGTCGCATGGAATGGCACCTGAAGTCGCTCGAATGGACTCGAAAGTCGCTACGAAGAAATACAAATAGAGGAAGATTGGTTGGGATCGACGATAGAGCGCACGTGAAGGATGAACCGTGGAGAGCTATGGAGCGACTTCGCATATTGCAAACGATCCTCCAAGATAAACACCACGTGGCGATGCGAAGCTTGGCTGCTTCTCTGGGAATGTGCGATTTAAAAGACGGCGAACAGGAACACGTCGCATCAATACCACTCCAGCTGAAGCCGAGCTACCTTGCTCAAGTGTCTGGTTGGGCGTTGATATGCAACTGATTCCGCAGGGAGTCTACAGGCTGGCCAGAACCATGTATGGGACGGAATAGCTGGACCACAGGGGCTTCCAGCTCTACGGCTCTCTGGATGCAGGCTACGTACGTACTTATATTGCCGGCATTCGTCTTAGGGAATAAAGACACCGGCAGCCTTGTGGCTGCCTGAAATGCCCCTGAGGCATCAACTCAGGTGTTAAGGCTCGTTGCTATGACTGCAGGTACGAGGTGTTTCTTCGCCTGCCAAAATACCGCCCGCCCCTTTCCCTCCTTCAACCTCCACCTCCACCACGCGTTCTGTCAACGCACTCAAGACATCAAAAATTAAGCCACCTCTTGTGAGTTCTCCATCAAACCATCCTCGAAGGGTTCATCACTCCCTTGGAGCTAATTTGCTGATTTCAATGCCGTCTTTAGCAGGTCTCAGTTATTGCTGTCGACACGTTTGCTGCAGCCACCCGACCGGAAGACTTTTCTGTCTTCATTTGCGTCTTTGGGCTCGAGCAACATTCGAACGCGGTAAGTTGATTCTGTGTTTCAGACGTGACAAACAGCCTTTGCCGCTGTCCCTCACGGCAGCCTCTCCCAAACCTTTTCACCCGAGACTCGTTCCCTGACCCAAGTCCCTGGTTTCCCTCCCCCATAACAACTCGCATCACCATAACAGGCCGTGTCACACACGTATCTGTGCTGTTTTGAAGTTTTTGATGCCTTCAGATCACTCTCTGGCCAGTCTGGGCGTCAAAACCAACAGCGGGCCGCGACTCAGCTTCTGGAGCAGCCAAGTAACGCTGGATTTCATCATCTCGTGTTTTCGAATTCATGGCCACATGAAGCATCCTCGATACCCCATTTAAATACAAACCACTCCTCTCAACGAGTCCACAGTCATCCAAGCAAGAGACACAGTCTTACTAACCTAGAGATTTGGCAGTGAGTGATTAAACCCTTCGTTGCTCTTGCTGCGGCAAAATGGCGAGCTGGGGTGCGACCACGGCGACGACGGTGAAATGGGGTACGGCCCCTGGCGGTGGAAATGGCCCATCTGGAAGCGTTCCCTCTGTTGCTGGCGAGACTTCGGGCGTTGATACCGGCGGCATGAAGCCTGCGGGCGAAAGCAACATGAACGGCAATGCAGGAGGCGACCCCCCTGGTTTCGAACACGAGGCGTGAGTTTCATCCGCCAATTGCTGGCCCAAGACACGAGTACTAACCTATACCTCTGTTGTCAGGCCCACCTACACGAATGGCTCCGTCGAAGATGGAGCCGGTAATGTGGCCGATGCTGAAGGCGGCGAGGCACAGAAATGCTTCAACTGCGGCGAGCCGGGGTACGCTACATGGCCGAGAGAATAATTCTTCGGATGCTAACTCTCTTCCAGTCACCGTGCTGCCGAGTGTCCTACCCCGCGTAGCATGGAATGCCGCTTCTGCAAGAAGGATGGACATATGGTCCGAGACTGTCCAGACAAGCCACCTATGGTTTGTGAGAATTGCGGCCAGGATGGTATGCTATACAAGAACAAAAAAAGTCAACCCATCATAAACTGTTCGCTGACGATCCTTTAGGCCACATGAGGAGAAACTGCGAGAACGCCCGCAAGATCAATCGCGACCACATTGCGGATCTCAGTCCTGATGAAGCGTGGGCCAAGCTCGAGAAGGCCGTGGCAGAGAGAGACCTTGATGACACCAAGGAGGCTGTCCAGGAGTATGTCAAGGCTCTCAGCGGCGCGATCTCGTATCGAGATCTTCAGGAGGCCATGCTTGACAAGGGCATCAACCTCTTCTTCATTGCCACGGAGCGAGACTTGGTGAACGTATTCACCAACATGGATTTTCAGGGAAACATGGGCAAGAAGTACTCCATCTCGTATCGATTCTCCGAGAAGCCGGACCGCCCTCGCGAGGCTGAGTCGTTCCCCAAAAGCCGCGAGGAGCTACTCGAGCGCTTGGACAACGCAGGGGAAGTTGTGAACTCTGGCCAATTGAAGTGCCACAACTGTCGCGAGATCGGCCACACTTCGAAATTCTGCACTCAGGAGAGAGTGGAAAAGCCTGAGATGCCGAAAATTTCTTGCAACAACTGCAACGAGGAAGGCCATCGCCTCCGAGACTGTACGTCCCGTCCAACCCCTTCACAACCAACACGATGCTGACTGTTATTCTAGGTCCCAAGCCTCGTGTTGACAAGTTTGCTTGCAAAAATTGCGGGTAGGATTTTGTATTCCCACTTGATGCACTGATGGATATCCATGAGCTAACTGCAAGACAGCAAATCCGGCCACAAGGTTGCCGATTGCGAGGAGCCTCCCAACCTAGACAATGTCGAATGCCGAAAGTGTCAACAGAGTAAATCACTCATGCCTCCTATAATACAACGCCTGATTCTGACAGCGTACAGTGGGTCACTTTTCCAAGGACTGCCCTACGGCCGGACCTCGCGGCTGCCACAACTGCGGCTCGGAGGGCCATTTGTCCAAGGAGTGTGACCAGCCTCGCAACATGGACCGTGTGACCTGCCGCAACTGCGAGAAGCAAGGACACATGAGCAGGGAATGCCCGGAACCCAGGGATTGTAAGTGCCATGGACACCTCGTGACCTCGGCTGTCTAACTAACACGATTCAGGGAGCAAGGTCCAGTGCTCAAACTGCCAGCAGTTTGGACACACCAAGGTGCGCTGCAAGGAGCCTCCTGCCGAATCTGACGGTTTTGGGAACGGAGCCATCGATAACGCAGGCGGAGGTTTTGACAACACCGGAGGAGGTTCGGGCGGGGACTCTTGGGGTGGTGGCGCGACCGCCGGCCAAGATGTCCAGCCATCCTCCGGCGGTGGAGGTTGGTAAGCTCTCAGCCATCTGAACCAGCCGTGGTTTAGACGCTGCTTTATCCATGGGCACAATAATTTCCTTTGTTTTGCGAGTTCTATCACGGTCACAATCTGCTTCGAAGGTCGCCTTCTGGCTGGAATCTCTTCGCTCACAAGCCTCGAATAAGTGGGACTGAATGGCGATGGCGAGAATGGCTTCTGAAGATTATAGATAGGTTGATAGACGAAAAAAGGAGACGGTGCCCTGCACTTCTACGCGTACTCGTACTTGCCTCGTGACAGGAGCAACACGCTATTGGCCGAAGTCCTGCCCGCCCCGCTCGGGATGTCAACCAATGACGAAACCACGCCAGACCACACCAGTACTCGTGCAAGTTGACTTGTTTTTCTGTATGCGAGAAATGCGAGACAGACTCGGCAGGTCTTTCATTTCCCCTCATCTGTAGAACGACATTGAGCTGCAGGACTTAAGCTACGTCACAATGGCCACGGAGGATATCGTCCTGTACCACTATTTCTACTCGCCGTATGCTCGACGGATTGTATGGTACCTGGCTCTTCGGGGTATACCGTACAGCCAATGCGTAAGTCTTGACACGTCCGTGATTGTGATGGTGGGGACTACACTGACCAGGCCATCTGCATGCAGCTTCAACCGCCAATGATGCCGCGGCCAGACCTTGCCCGCCTGGGCATCGCCTACCGCCGCATCCCCATCCTGTCAATCGGCCGGGACGTATACCTGGACACGCGCCTGCAGCTGCGCAAGCTCGAGGAGCTGCCCTGGCCGGCGCCAAAGCTCGCCTCCAGCAAGGGCGACGAGCAGGCCTTGGAGCGTCTCCTCGAGAGCCTGGCCGTCGATAGCGGCGTATTCAGCACCGCGGCGGCTCTGCTCCCCACCGATCTGCCGCTGCTCCAGGACCCGGCGTTCCAGAAGGACAGGAGCGATTTCACGGGTGTCGAGTTCAGCGCGGAGGGGTTGCAGCGGGCGCGGCCGGAGTTGCTGAGGGAGTTTGCGGGCATGTTTGAGCTACTGGAGACGACGCTGTTGGCGGATGGGAGGGACTGGGTTTTGAAGACGGAGGGGCCTGGGTTGGCGGATATTGAGGCCGTCTGGCCGGTGCACTGGATGGTCGGCATACCGGGTGCGCTCCCGGTGAAACAGTTCTCCCCGGCGGTGTACCCTAAAGTCTACGCCTGGATCAAGCGCTTCAACGACGCCGTCGTCGCCGCAAAGAAGAACATGGCCGAGCCACGCACGCTCTCCGGCGAGGAAGCCGCCGAGCTCATCACCAAGTCGGCGTTCCACGACGCGCAAGGGAGTGTTGACGCGGAAGACTTTGTTGTTGAAGCACAGGGCCTGAAGAATGGCGACGTGGTTACCGTCTCGCCGACGGATACGGGTGCGTCGAAGAAGGATGCTGGGAGGCTGGTGAGCATGGACAAGAACGAGGTGGTTTTCGAGACCAAGGCCGAGGGGGGGAGCGTGAGGGTGCATGCGCCGAGGCATGGGTTTCGGGTTCGGATGAGGGGCACTTCGGCGGTGTTGTAATTGGACATGGGGGTTGAGCATTTTCCCATTGCTGGAGAGAAGCAGGAGAGCGGTCTCTACCAAGCCTCAAGCTCGACATCAACGTGGTCACATTTACACAATACAACAGCGGAAACTCCGTGCCGACTGGAGACCATGGTCCGATGGACTTTACCTACCAAAGCCCTCCTTGAAAATATGAATGCAACAGCCCCCTCGGTTATCTCCGTGGCAGCTTGTCGCAGAGCAGGTAGCCGTTACAAGCTTCATCCCTATACTCAGGCACAGGTCTCGGGGTGTTGGCCCCGTTGGAGGTTTGATCCGAGTTTGGTGATTGATAGTTGGATTGGACGATGGGCCGAACGCATTGCGTCATTCTAGCACGACGGCAACCAGGGGTTGATCACGTGACACGCAGGTTATTGTTGCGGGGCCTCAACCAGAGGCCGGAACGGACTCAGATCACAATCCCAGTTGAGCCAGTGCAACGGAGCGCAGGAATGGGACGGATTCAACATTCCAACTGCTGGTGACGGATTCGTCAAATCTCGTTGGGGTCGTTGACCTGGCCGCTGACGTCACCGGCCATGGTACTTCGTAGTGCGCTCCTCATCCGGTAATACATACCGTTTAGCGGCACAGTGTGCAAGACGCACGAGGGGACCAACGCCGAGTCTTTGGCGAGGAATGTGGCTCTGAGCCTGTTGAAGATTCCCGTCTGATCCGGGCAAGGCAGGGAGAGCAGGTAATGACGTAATTCCTCGATACGAGCACGCCAGATGGACGATATGCTCTTGTCATGGACTCGTCTCATCCTGCCTGCCTGGGTTGTGAGCTGCAGCAAAAAGGAGACGAGGCGCGAGCCATGTCCGCGATAAGTCGACCGCCCCGTTACATGACGCAGGGTTGCGGACCGCTGATCAGACTCTGCACGCCCGTTTTGACGATGGCTCCCCCACCGACCCTGGCACTAGGAACGGGTCCGCTCGTTTAACGCCAGGATGCGCCGTCGCGTCACCCATTCAACCCAGGAGCCAGCAAGCAGCGTATCCCGTGATTTTATCCCTTCGGGCACTGTTCACAGAGGCCTCAAAACGAAGCCCACGGCGAGCGAATCATACACATGACTGGCTGCGCATTGGTCGCCGGGATCCGCGGCCGTCGACATCAATTGTTGTGCAGGGGGCTTGAATGGATGAATGGGAATGGCTGGCAAAAGCTGGATGGGTGGCCCGGCTTGCAGCCGGCGTTCGTCCCACCACGCGTTGTCGTGATGGGTGGAGACCAGTCCATGCACAGTGCATGAGACGTCTTCGTATCTACGAGAACGCTCCGGCTTGTGAGTCGGACAGACACGGCGAGGGCCCGTTGTGCGCATACTGTGTGAATACGCTGAATAGACGCGCCATTTCAAATACGATAGCATTATTATTAATGCTATTCTGCCGAGACCGGGTGGAGACGTCCGGTTAGAGTCCTCCCTGCCTCGCCTTGGCCTGGGTGGTGTTCCTGGAACTCGAGTCGGGTACGCTGTATGCTCCCCTACCCCTGCCTACGTGCACATCCATAGCGGCCCCCAGCGACGGACTCCGCTAGATCAACCGAAACCGTCTTCTGCCGTATTTTACACTCAACAACTCTCTTTCGAGTCCGTACTTTCGGCAGCATATCGCGCCTCATTCATCCGCAGCTCTCCGTGGCGACCTCGACAGTGTTATCTCGCCCGCCGATCAGCGATGGGTGCGTTACCCCACAGTGCGAGTCGTTCTCATTTGTCAGCCAGCCAGCGGTTCTCCCCCCCCC